>JAULBR010097341.1:0-11553 GCA_032355825.1 Melanodrymia aurantiaca
GAATACTATGTATAACCGTTTCATAGTCTAAAAAGGTTCCTCGTATGTTATATTTTTGCTTTAGCTCAGCAAAACGAATAATATTTCCTGTTTCTGTTAACAGATCCCGGATATGTGTGATACCACTATTATACCAATTGCGAATAAATAATGACCGGTTTTTAAAATGTATATTGTACCATAGTGGCTCGTTTACTATTTCATCACAAGTTTCAATTTTAGTTTTTAACACAAGATCTTTCCATGCATCCAATACATCTTTCCAAAATGGATTTTTAAACGTTTTACTTATATATTCCCCAATATTTGCACCCATTTTAGATATAGATAGATTACCTGTATATTTATCTAAAAACCATTTCCACTTGCAGTCAGATAGAAAGTACCGTCTTAACCATGACACTTTTAGAGCTTTAATAAATGCGAGTGTTTCAACCATTCTTAACCCACCATCTTTGTAGTTTTTTATTATAATAGAACGTTTAATTCTATCTGGACCATATTTCCATATAAAAGAGAAAATCATTTTATTTAATTTTAAGATGTATTCATTAGGTGGATTTGGTAGACTAGTAAAAATGTGTGTTAGTTTCGACATGGCTAAAGTTTTTACTATCATTATCCTACCAGAAATAGTTTCGCATTTGTTACACCAAGAATGTAGTAGTTTTTCTATTTTTACTAGCTTTTGATCTAAATTCAATGACCAAAGGTTATCTAATTGTTTATTTAATGTTATACCTAGAACTTCAAAATTTGTTTCACACCAATCTAGACTTAGCCTTTTGCACAATTCTGCTATGGTGTTCGCAAGGGGACCTAATCCAATAGTTTTTGTTTTTTCTTTATTTAATCCCAAACCAGATATGTCTCTAAATTTGTCCAGAGTTTTAATTGCATTATTAAGAGAACATGGAGATCCATCTAGATACAATTGAGTGTCGTCTGCAAATTGCCCAATTTTAAATTCAACACCCCCAATATATATGCCCCTAATATGTGGATTTGTTCGGATTAGGATTCCAAGTATTTCTACCCCTATTATGAATAAATAAGGCGAAAGGGGATCCCCTTGCCGACAGCCTCTTTCGATGTTAAAGGGTTTCGAGAGATGTCCGTTTTGTAAAATATATGCCGTTGCATTGTTATAAAAAGTAGATACCCACCTTTGAATTGATGGACCAAATCCAAAAAGATCTAACGTTTTGTGTATAAATTCGATTGAGATCGAATCAAACGCCTTTTCAAAATCAATTAACATTATTAGACCTGGTATATTATTAGTCTTACTTTCAAATAGAATATCGTACAATGTCCTTATATTTTCACCAATAAAGCGTCCTTCTACAAATCCTTTTTGATCTTCGTTTATAATAGTATTTAAAACTGGCTTTATTCTAGCTGCTATACATGCGGATGCTAGTTTATAAATGACATTTAATAGTGATATGGGTCTCCAGTTTTTTAAAAGATGTCTATTCTTGTTTACTTTAGGAATACAAGTTATAACCCCCCTTCTAAGTGATACAGATAATTGTTCCTTATCATAACCTTCATTTATAGTTCTTAAAATAAAATCACCTAGGTCTATCCAGAAAAATTTAAAGAACTCTATTGTGTACCCATCTAGACCTGGGCTTTTATTGTTTTTCATTTTTTTTAATGTCGATACTAATTCTTGCATACATATTTTGCCTTCTAACTCACTTGCAGTTTCTTTGCTAAGTTTTGGAATGTCTGAGTTGATCAAATTATTAATGTTATCGGTTGAAATACTTTTAAAACTATATAATGATTGATAAAATCGCCTCTGCTCGTTTAGTATTTCGTCAGTTGAAGTAATTATTCCTGTAGGTGTCTCTAATTTTAAGATAGTCTTAGAAACATAATTTCTAGTTTCTAAACTGTAAAAAAATGCACTGGGCTTATCACCTAATTGATAAGACAACGTTCTCGACCGTATATAAGCTCCTTCTGTTTTCTTATCTCCGATAGATTCTAGTTTCCGCTGTGTATCTTGTAATTCCTCTAATGTGGTTTCATTTACATTTTGATAATTAGTATTGATTTCGTTTTGAATGTTAGATATTTTTGTTTCTAAATCGGCTTCTTCCTTTACCTCTTGGCGTTTTTTCCAAGTAGCATAAGATATCGTTTTACCTCGAATTTTCATTAACACTGTTTCTAAAAAGAGCGAAACCGATATCTTAAAATTTAATTCAGCGTTACTAATTGTTTGCATATTTTCATTTTGGACGGGTAGACCATATTCATCTTTTGATTCTTTTATCACATTTTTAATTTGAGTACAATAAAATGGATCTTTTAATAGCGAATTGTTAAATTTCCAATACCCTCTGCCACAATCGTTGTCAGAAAAATTACACTTTATATTGATAGCATTATGATCAGATCTATACGGTATTGTTATTTTAGCTTCTAATATTTTATCAAATATAGTCGGAGATACAAGAAAGTAATCTAGTCTAGCTTGCTGCCTAGGTTTTTTCCTCCTCCAAGTAAATGATTTAATACCTCCATTTAGTATTCTCCAAGCATCTATTAAGTCGTATTTAGTTATGGTTTCTAGCACCGCTTGTCTAGCTCTAGGGTTATTAATACGTTTATAGTTTTCGAGATCTAACTGTGGTTCTAATACAAAGTTCCAGTCTCCACAGAATATTACGTCTTCTTGATCTAAATTTATTTGATTAAATATATCCAAATAGAATTGCGGTAAATCTTCATTTGGACCATAAATATTTACTATAGTCAAATGAGTATGTTTGTTGATCGTTAGTCTAGCTATTATGTAGTTACCTCCTGGGTCAATAACAGTATGTTCATTATCAATAACATATTCATTATCATTATTCAATAGAATAGCAACTCCCCTCTGTCTTGTATTATACGGTGCTATTATTGCCTGCATATTCCATACATTTTCCATACGTCGTGCACCAATTTCATCTTTATGTATGTCCTGTAAACATATTATTGAATATTGTTTTGTTTTATAGTAATTTAAAACATCTCTCAAAACCCTCTCATCACAAGACGTTCTCATTAACTTTGTATTAATTAAAAATAGTTAATTATAAACACAATTGCAAAAATCGTTATTTTCCTCCAATTTTGACTTTTAAATGTTAAATCGAAAGACATAATAAGAAAAAGAAGGATGGTTGCTGAACAGTTTAATGATTCCTGTTTGAAATTTTGGTACATTGTGATGATTTACAAACAGCAGTGCTGCTTGTTTCACACAATATTAAAATATAGTAAAGTGGTATACATTAAGTTATGTCTTGGTAAAATCTCGTCACATCTTATAAGGAGAGATTATAAGTCAAATGCAGGTACCTGTTTACTCATGTAAGTATATTTACTCACATGTGAGAGTATGTCGTGTGAACAGGTTTCCTGAGTAAAACTACATGAGTAAATTTACATGTAGTTCTTGCTAGATGCAAAAGTGTATTTACTCACGTGCAATTTTGCTCCATATGCAAATAGTTATGCCAATGCTTAGCAAAAATACATACATAAATATTTATATACAGTACTTTCCCCTTATTTGTATAACTGTGGTGCACTAAAATATATGTACTATTAATCAGTTTATTCCATTAACCATTTGGGCATAAAGAATCGTTGTTCATGTAATTAAGTGAAGGACAATTAACAACGCACAGTAATAAACAACAGAACAGATTTAACAAGTCTTTCCGGCAAATAAATAAGTTGTAATACATGGAACAATAATTATACAATGTATTATATATGTTAGTTTTTTTACATTTCCATACAACAAATCAATATTTAGTCAATTGTACATGTATGGAAAGCTGAATCAGGACATTTATATGCAATTATGATTATGTGTTGTACATATTTGATAAAAAAGGCTTTGTATGGCGTAATAAATGTACATATAAGCGATTGATTTGTTAAACCAATAAGCAAATAAGTGGAATCTACTGTAGTTTGCATAAATTACAATTCCGATGGTTTTAAATTGTTTATTTAAATGAAACCAACTTCTGCAATCTTTATTTATTTATTCTGCATTCAGTACAAAAGACCATGCCAACTACATCATAAGTAATTGGAGATGCTTTCCAGGCACAGACGGTTGTTCTTGCTGCCTTGATATATTTTCCAAAAGCCTTTGATAGGATATGGAAAGATGGCCTGCTAGCAAAGCTTCTGAGGTACGGAATATCTACTAAGATGTACAGGTGGGGAAAATCCTAACTTCATAAATGGAAGCCGAAAATAAGACCATAATATACTGATAGTCTACCAAGGAGCCACCAGACCACACTTTGAGTACGGATCCAGTACATGGTCAACAGTAGAAATGTCACGTCAACAGAAACTAGATAGGGTTTAGAATCAAGCACTCAGGATAATTACTGCAGTGGTGAGATCAACCCCCATTGAGAAAATGGAACTGCTCACTGGTATTCTACCCCTTGCCAAATGACGTGATCAGGGTGCCATTTGCTCAGTTCAAGTATATGCCACCACCCCCAAATGAACAACTGAATGAATGATTACTCTTGCCACAGATTCAAACGAACTTGTTTTCCCAAACAGAGCAACATAAGGGCCTACTTCCAAACAAAATACATCAAATTAAAACTGCCAGGTCCATCCCACCATGGGAAATAGAATCAACTAATTTCAAGATCTGCACAGCGGTTCAGTGCCCCACGCCCAGAGAAGAATAAAGTTATTCGCACAAACAAGTCCTAACACTGGCCATGATAGATGAATACTATCCACAGATCTACACAGATGTAGCTGCAACACATGCTGTCAATAATGGAAAAAGCTATAATATACACGATGGATCCCGATGGTCATCAGGAGGCACATATCCCCAAAGGGCAACACATTACCAACTATGCTGCTGAGGTCGAAGCTCTCATCCATGCTGCCAACACCATCGACATCAGAGATGAGAAATTCTCTTAGACCGTCTTCCTGACCAATGAGAGACACTTTTTCTCGTTTTCAATGGCAAAAAACTTAACCTTTTGAAGCATGTTCAGGGAAAATTAAACCAGAACCCGCACCAAAGTTCGATCCCATACATCTATAGTGCTAGTTACCTTGTAATTAAAGATATTACTATTCTTCAAAATGAAATCCCAGATACAGTAGCTATATGGTTCCATTAGGTAATACATTAGGGGATAGAATGGGTCACTGATAGAAATAAATTCTTCTGGAAAAGTTGTTTTTATGTTATTACTTTGGAAGAGTATGGAATTTTGACACTTGAGGAAGATCTAAGAACTTGACAAAATACTTCCACATGACCAGGTCAGCCAATGTAGATCTCCCTCAATAATTATGTATGAACAAATACATCTGTAATACGAAAGGTACAAATATTCCTATTTAGATTGTCTTAATGGGATTATTGTGCGAATACTTAGCAATTTTGCATTTACTTACGTATGTAAATTTACTCATGTGCAAATTTACTCATAGGAATATATTATGTGCATGCGTTTTAACCATTAGTTTAGTATAATAAGGAGCGGAACACGCAGTCCAGCTGCATCGACTGCCTGCACATGACAGGAGTTAGCGTTAGTATGAGAGAGGAAACCCGCCGTTTATTAAGTACAAAATAGCAAGGGAGTGTGTGTGTGGGAGGGGGGGGGGGTATCCTTCTCATGGGTAATTTTGAAAATTGGTGCTCTAAAATTTACGAACGAGAATTAGGGCAAATCCGTACTAAGACAAATGGTTTTGTGTCTCAAAATCTCGAGATAAAAACTTGCATGTCCCTACTTGTGTAAAAATACCCTGGCTGCATAAATACAGACTGCCTATTATTCTCAGATTGATAGAACACCCAATGCATACATTATAAACATACATACATACATGCACGCACGCACGCATGCACACACTCACGAATACGCACGCACACACACGTATGCGCGCGCGCACACACGTGCACACACGCACACACACGCAAGCACGCACGCACGCACGCACACACACACACACACACATATATCAACATACACACTCACTCACTCATGCATGCATGCATGCATATATATAAATCCCCAGTTTCTAGGCAATCTTTGTCTCCATTTTGTTTGTAGATTGTATATAGTTTATTAAAACATTAGGCCAAATAAAAAAAAAATTGGTGATCGTCTTTTCATCACACAAATCAGGGACGGGGGGCGGTTTTTTTGTTGTTGTGAAAAACTTTATACAACCCTGGAGACCAGGTACAGAGCTGACAACTCCAAGGACATTTTAATATTTGACTACATGTTAATAATGGACTACATTTCATTCATGTACACATCGCAATATTGGCCGCCAGATGGACTTGGTGATGGTTTAACCCGTTACGGTGCTTACGAAAGTTGAATTGCTGCTATCTCGATGCATTTTAAACAGTTTCTAACCAAATAAAAAATATAAAAAAATTCAGGGGCGGGTGCATTTTCAGGTACGGGTGGTGACGATCACCTTTTTAAAAATTTTATTTGGCCTTATAACCATGTTCACTAGTTGTCACAACACTGTAGAATACGTGTTAACACACAAACTGTCACAATCAACTGTATTCTGTATTTCCTAGTACATGTATGTACTTAGCAATAAACTGCTTCTGTGTATGTATCTATGTACATAGCTGATACTAGAGTTCTGTTTTTTTCTTTGTGGAATGCTTTATACCTTCTGAACATTGCGGGCGACAAAGTTTTAAAGTAGATGTTATGCAAGTACTGTACTGTTAGTTATAATTAATTTACGTGCGGATATCCAATTAAGGTTCAAGCACGTCTGTCTTGACTGCCTGTCCAGGACAGAAGTTAGTGTTAGTACAAATCCAGATAGAGAAAACCCGCTACTCTTTGATAAAATGGGATCTTTTATATGCACTTTCCCACAGACAGGACTGTACACACCAGTTGTGGATGCTGGTCGGTGTAAGTGGATTAAACCTACGCATTGAGCCTTGCGAAGAATCTATCCTCGCGGGGACCCATTGGATTATTTCCTGATCCAACCAGTGAATCGCAACTGGTCTATCAAAAGCTGTGGCATATGCTATCCTGTCTGGGAAAGTGCACATAAAAAAATCCTTTGCTGTTATTCAAAGAGTAGCCTATGTGACGTCAGCGGATTTCCTCCAAAGGTATATAAACAAAATGAACAAAAGCATTAAAATTTTTAGTTTTGTTTTTATTCGACTATAACCACACTAATCTTCAGTAGCTGCCAAGTGAAGATGTAATAAAACTGAATTCACAAAACAATGTCGTACATCGGTAAACTATAGCAATAAAAATAACAAATCAACAAAAATAATATTATGTAATATTACAAATCGGACTAATTTAGTAAAGCTTTGTTCCTGTGTAACACAATAAAATGCCTGTATACATGTAGTTTATATTATTGAAGATAAAAATCTGGAGACTAGAATAACACTGGTCTCACGGTACACAATCTGGGACAATATCACTTTCTTGGGTCCATATCGCATGATATTGCCCTCAAAGATTGTCAATAATTGATAAATGTCTCAATTGGAACTGTTGATTTTAACACGTGAAAACCAAAAATAAGCAAATCAGAAGTGTCCGAATTTGAGACTGTCCCATCCGCAAGACTAATACACCGCACTTGGTGTTTACATTTCTCATCGTCCTATCTTCTGGATTTTATTTAACACGTGAAAACTACAAACAAGGAGATGAGAAGTGTCCGAATTTTGAGACGGTCCCATACGGAAGACTTAGGGCCGATTTCTCGTCACCGGTTTAACCTGATCGCCGGATTAAACATTATTTTATTTATCGAATTGTTTGTTATATAATGGGATAAAAATCCGATTTGCATTCCCGACAGACTTGGGTTACTTTTATACCGGTTTAAACCTGACAGTCGGTTAAAACCAGCTGTTTAGCCGTGTTTAATCAGAGTTTAAAACGGCGATCAGGTTTAAACCGGTGACGAGAAATCGGCCCTTAAAGTCTACATGGTTGTCTCTATACACAATGTCATGTTTGACTATAACACTATGCGTTTTATTTTCCAGATGGTCTTCACATCAATCATCGATACCACAATCTCGCTCGTGTCTCGACGATTAATACCAACGAACCTATTAGTGACTGTGCGGTACTGGTGATCAACAGTTCCTACATTGTAGCCTGCATTCAAAAGTCGAAGGCAGTTGGCATATATTACACAATGATTGATAGTCACCTGCACAAAGTCAATCAATGGAGAACCGGGTTTAAACCAGACGCCATTATGAAACTGAATAAGAACACAGGAATAGCATCAAGCAACAGGTTTGCAACTAGTAAGTGGAATCTGTTCAAGTTCAACAACAATAACAACAACAACAACAACAACGACAACGAAAACGAAAACAACGACAACCAAAACAGCAACAACAACAACGACAACAACGACAACCAAAACAACAACAACGACAACAACGACAACAACAACGACAACAAAAACAAAAGGAACAACGACAACAACAACAACAACAACAACAACAACGACAACAACAACAACAGAATCGGTATTGATGCCAAAGTGGTGAGGCTAAATGTTAAACTTGATTCTATTGCTGCGTTTAGTGCACATGGAATCGTGGGCATATCAGAACGGAGGAAGAAACTCTATTTTCTAACACACGAAGGAAGAGTTGTCAGTACCAAACCTCTTGCTCTGGAAACACGCGCTAGAGGATCTTATGGCTTCACATGGTATACCGTACACTATAACCAGCAAATTATATGGATGGTTAACCATCAGGATCTGTTTATTGTTAAGGCTTTCGATTTGTACATGAAACTCGTATGGGCTTGGAATACTAGTGGCGTATGTCAAATAGAGAACGTTCATCTTGACGACGACCGTGAGTTCCTGTTTGCAAGTTGCCGAACAAAGACGATATACGTACAATCTGGTTACAGTGTGTGGAAGATTCTCACAGTTGATGCCCCAGGTTGTCCTAGATTGGCCACGGATGACCAGGGCAGGATCTACGTCGTTTCAGGACGTATCTCAGGCCATGGGGGTACAATAGGGATTTTCAGAAAAACATAGCATACCGGTCTACGTGGTGCTGTGGTTAAACGCGTCGGGTTGAAGACTGGTAGGTACTGCGTTCGAATCACATTAGCGACATATCGGATTTTTTTTATATCCCAATGCCGAATCCAACCCTAGCGTGAGTGTTCCGCAATGTCCAATGGGTAGGTGTACTTCCACTTATACTGACCAGTGTCCACAACTGGTTTAACAAAGGCCGTGGTATATACAGTCCTCTCTGTGGAAAAGTGGATATAAAAGACCCATTGCCACTCATCAAGAGTAGCGGATTTCCTTTATCATACTAACACTAACATCTGTCCTAGACAGGCAGTCGAGGTATCTTAATTTCCTGACCACGAAAGACGTTCTTCAACCTTCATTGGATATACGCACGTAAATAAGTTATAAATAACTAACTAAGCATAACATTCGTTTGTATAACGACACCTCTGGAGCAAATTGCTTAACGACTATCAGTTGTTGAATGTCAAATGTACGGTTATAACGAGACTTGGTCACAGAAGAAACTCGCTGCCTTCACTGGATCTGGATAATACACACCACGGTCTGTGGTAGACCAGTCGCGAATCACTGGTTGGAACAGTAAATAACTCAACGGGTCCCCTCAGGAGGATCGATCCTTGGACCCATCTAGACGCAGGCGGACGCTTTACCGCTTGACTGCACCCCGCTCCTAAGATGAACCAATCGCTGACACGATATTTCAATAATAATTATGTCGTAATCGTTTTCTTTAGCAGCAGTTTTATTTATAATACATTATTTTATATTAGTAATTGAAATATCCAAAACCAATCTGAACTTTAACAAATATTTTGTGTGTGTAGTTTCCGTTGTTTATTTTGTTGATATCTGTTCATGAATTTTTTTTAAATCTTTTTTTTTATTTACAAACAAATTAACAAGTTAGTAGTTACTGACTTTTCATTGTTTTGTTTCGATTGTTATTGTAACGTTATGTGTGTATGTTGTGAAATAAAGATAATTCTATTTTAAAGACAATTGTTATGGATTGTGTTAATATTGGTTTAAAATCATATAAATGCGCTATTCCAAATATGTTGTTCTTTCTATTAGCAGCAGGGATATTAATTTTATATGTACTTTTTCAAAGACAGGGTGTCACATACCACAGACAATGATGTACCAGTTGAGGAATGCTGGTTATAAATGTTCCGTTGATGCAGATCTATAACCCGTTTCCGTAGCGCAGTGGTTAACGCATTCGGTTTAAGACTGGTAGATACTGGGTTCGCATCCCGTTCGTGGCATGGGATTTTTAATCTTAGTACAGCCTCCAATATTACTCCGAATGGCAACAAGGGATCATTTATGCCCACATACATGGTAGCATACATCACGGACTTTGATAGAGCAGCCGTGGATAAATGGTTGGAACGGGAAAATACTCAACCGGTCCCCTCTGGAGGATCGATCCTTCCACTCATCGAGCACCAGGCATACCCTGTTGTACTGAGCTACTCCTTGCTCTTATTGATTTACAGAAATGTCAATCCAGACATTTTTCGCGTTAATATTTATGAGAATTGGTTTTGTTATCTTAACCCTACTTGTAGAATACAACGATAAGATCCAAAAAATTGTTAAATTATTTTCCGTTTTTTATTTAAGTATTTTATCGGAAGAAACATGAAACGTTTTTTGAAGTTGATCAGAAATGCCTGCTGGGTGTATTTATAATTTATAATATATATTTTCTGTGCGGATCCGTTACAATATTAATCTCGAAATAATATCTCGCTAACGTGGCGCTCGGAGAAGACTGCGCATGCCAATCGCATAGTAACTTGTTACTGATTGGACAGTTTTTGTATTACAGCCAATAAGGAGAATTCTGGGTAAAAAACGAGACCAATAATCAAATTTTCTTTTAATCTGTATACAAAAATTGTCATTTGGTAAACTTGTTAAGTTATGATTTAAAAAAAAAAAAAATTATGTAACAAATTTATTAAAAAGTAATTTTGTAAAATCATAGACAAAATATGTAGCTGACACTAATCGAACTGACACGCATCAAACTAGTTTTAGGACTACAGATCACATTTATACTGATTGATAAACATAGATTTAATAAGAATAAGTTATAATGGATGCATTGTCGACTTTAAGCAGACCTCCAATCCCATTGATAGAATCGACAAAATTTCTCTTATAGGAATTGAGCCAGTGATCCACGACTGGTTTATCAAATTCCGTGGTGCGTTTTATCCTGTCTATGGGATAGTGTACATAAAATACCCCTTGCTGTTTTTCGGTAAGGGTAGCCCATGAAGCGGCGACAGCGGGTTTCTTCTGTGAACATGTGTCAATAATTATAACCATTTGTCTGACGTCCAATAACCGCTGATTTATAATCAATGTGTTTCTAGTGGCGTCGTTAAATAAAACAAACTTTACTTT
>JAULBR010097352.1:0-11553 GCA_032355825.1 Melanodrymia aurantiaca
GTAGTGACAATATAAGCAGTAGCTAGGTATAATTCTCATGTTGTAGTAATATGTGTTTTTTTAACAACATAGACTGTATAAATAAGGGACTGATTAAAACATTTTTTTTATTTTTTTTTGCGGGAACCAAAAATGGGCTACGCAAAACAACAATTGCGCGAACGTCGCGCGAACCAAACGATCGTTCGCGCAATTTTCGCAGGCCTGTATTGGTGTGGGATAGGGCTATTCCACCTAGGGTACCGTATATAAGTTGTGCTTATACTGTTTGGTGCTGAGAGCCATGATACATGTGTATAGGTTACTCTGAATATCTGCGCAAAGATCTTGGTATGAAACGATCAATGCACAATAGCATTGTGTCATTAAATATAGTTCAGTGCATATGGGTTTGTCATTACAACAATATTTATAAAGAAACTGATTTTACACACCTTAGCAAGTATTGAGTTCCTAATCTAATTATTGTAATTGTTGTATTTGCAGTTGAATGTGTATGTGTTTTTCTTTCAGTATCTTGGATGTATCGAGGTGTTTGACTCACGAGGTATGCAGGTGTGTGAGGAAGCTGTCAAATCCCTTAAAACAGTGAGTATTGTTCATATCACATTTCTTTGATGTCAATATTAAATAATGATATCTGATTTAACCATCTAATGTTTGTAAAGTGTGTCATGTTAAATACAACTACAACTACATGTATTGTGATTGAATGGTATTTTATAACAAGTATGTGTGGTGACTGAATTTATTTTATAAAAATGTATGTACAGCTAAGTGTTTTGTAATTTGAATGGAGTTTATAAATACAAAATGTACATACAACTACATATATTGTAATTGAAAGTTTTCTTAAAAAAATGTACATAAAACTACGTGTGTTGTAATTGAAAAGTATTTATAAAAATGTACGTACAGCTACATGTTTTGTAATTAAAGTCAGTGTTTACTCTTTTCTTTGATCTCAACTCGGCATGTAATTAACATTTGATAAGTCAATAACTACATCATATGCTAGTCATTAGTATACCCACTGTAAATGATGTCGTTAAGTAGATATAAATTAAATGTCTATTTATCAGAAGTCGTGATCAAAAGCATAGAATAACATTTAGTCTTTTCAGCAAACAACCGATTGATTTTCTTGAATATTATCAGTCCAAGTTTCAGTACTTCAATCATGAATTTTCATTACCTGGTAATTGTAATCCCTTTATGTGAGACTTATTAAATCCTAAATATTCACTTTTCATGGTGGCCTCAATACACATAATTCACTGATGGATTTCACTGACATAAATGGGAAGAAAAATGTCAAAACTGTCAGTATCATTACTCATCATAGAATACCTTTCATCACGTCTCTAGTTGTGCCTTCAAATCTACATTGACATTCGATTGGATAGGGCAGTTGATAAATGATGCTAGTGATATTGGTCGCCTGATGGGATGTTATTGTCATTTAATCAATATGCTGAAGGAATTTCCTATTTTAAGACTGCTGGTGTCTATATATCCTTTTCATGCGGTTACCTTGGAAACATATGTCTGAAAACCAATGACAATCTTGTTTATTGTTAGCTTTGTTTACTCTTCTTCTGTCATTGCTATTAATAGGAATTCTATATTGTCTGTTAGCGTCACATACAATATTTTGGTCATAGCAATATTTATTCCGTCATTGTAGACGGTGGGATTGGTTGACAGCTCACTAAAATAATACGTATTAATAAGAGATCAAATATAAATTCAAGAACAGGAGAAAAAGTGAAGAACTTACGATTAAAGGAACAATGCCTAGTTCACCTAATGATATTTATAATAATAATAATACGGTAATAATAAGAAATAATAATTTTATGTCAGCTGTTGGTAGACTTTACTGTAGTTTAATAGTGGTGCACTTTACTGTTACCAAACAATTGTGTTTTTCTTTTAATTTATCCATGCATAAAATAAAATAAATACCATTAAGTAAATGTCTAATTACAAAATGTTTACGTTTAATATACCTTTCAAATTTCATTCATATGATTTAGTAATTCATCTAGAATTGGGCATGCTTCAGGACTAATAAAAAATATAGGACTACCGCCTTTTCCTGAGTGGTAGCTGACATTTTGCGCCATTAATGGGTTTAAAAATCAAGTTAAGTCATGATCTTTGAATTTATTTGGCGTATGATTAATTTAATTGATTTATTCATAATTGTGCAATCTTTGATGATATTAAATATTTTCATTATAGTCATATATCTATAATCATATTTTACACTTAGAGTAATTTTATTTATTCAGTAAAACGGAAGAGCTTTTACAGTAATTTGATTTATTGATTCAATCAATCTAGTAATAGTGTGTAATGTGAAGTCTATACAAGTTAGATCCAGTTGTGTTTGCTTTCTCATAATGTGCACATTGTACTTTGAATCATCCATTTGATTATTTTAATGACAGCATGTTGTCTCCTTGGAGAAAATTGAGGACTGTTTTATATTGTTTGTGGGTTTTTGTATCAAATGGTGCATTATTCTTATGTTGTCAGTCAGCTGAATTAAATAATACCGGTATGATAGATGTCTAGTCATAATGAATGGGCGGAAATATGAATTCACATTTTGTAATAAGGAAAAGCTGTCAAATTGTACTTTTCTCTCCTGATGAAGTTAGTATTTTGTTAACGAAACGTCGAGTTGATTTTAATTACAATGTAGGGTGGTTTACATTAGAAACACTTTTTACTTTTGCCAAATTGTACTTTTAAGGAAGTCTGATGACATCATTGCGTGGTTTTCTGAAATATTCACTTCTTATTGCATTGAGAATGCATGTTTAAATTGTTCCAAACTTATACATTTTATTATTGAGGAGCATGACATAATTTTAGCTTTATCTACTTATATCGGTTTTGATTATAGAATTTTAATTATTTAGAATAGACTTATGTATCACAAAACAATTATATATCATAATATATCCAATATACAATGTGTGTACTTATGTTGAAAGTTGTGTGTTTTGTTTCATTATAGAATACTAACTGGGCAATATGCCCTGCTTTATTAAGATTTATTTATTAATCCGGTGTGATTGATTGCCGTTGTGTTCCAGCAGGGCAAAGGAAAGTACCAGCGAGCTGTGTTGTATGTAACGGGAGATGCTCTCAGAGTGGTCGATGAAATCAGCAAGGCAAGTGCAGTACCACAAAATTGTGTTATCTCGTGTAAATGTTAGACAGCCTTTTAGTAATTATCCACTATCTTCCATCTAACACAGTAATTGCTTAGGCGGCCATGGAGGCTGTTTAAATAAACAGTTCCATCTTACCATACTGTCTTATGTCAATCAATCTGTTTATGTTCAGTCTCTGGATAAATACATTTTAAAAATAATTTTCTTGCTAATCAATTTGTATGTAATTTGCAATTGATTAATGTTCTGTAAACTTTTTTTTTGTATTAAAACCATTGAACTTGTTTGCAGCAAAGTCTAATTTGTTTGTATAATGCTAAAAGCATATTACTCAAAGTGGTAGAATGTTCTCCCTGCAATTCTTTCCACAGCTAGTTTTTTAAAGACTGGTATGTACCCACAGTTCACATATTCTAAACATCATCCACAAGGAATTGATCAAATTAGTTTTTTCTGTGTTCGAAACCAATTTGAGATTTAAAAAAATTAATCAGATTTATAAGGATTTCTAGATTAGACATAATCTGATTTAGAAGTGCACTTTACAGTGTACACACAAACAAATATTCTGTTCTGTAAGTAAAATCTATGTGGCAACATTGCATGTAGGTTGAAATCAATTTTCTCGTCCTAGATGACATATTACATTTACAATGTACAACATTCTACTTTCCACGAGACATTCATGACATCATTTCTCAACTATCAAAAAGAATAATGATCTTTTCATCAGGGATGTACCACGATTGTTGATGGCAGAAAAAATGACTGCCAGTAAGGTTTTGGCCAGAGAAACATTTGGGGATAGCATCAGCGAACACCAAGCCATCTTAATGTGGGTGCTATAGTTGTCCACTATTCATTACAGATCACATTTATATGGCGCACATTGCTTACAGTTCAGTAAGCTAAATATAAACCTATACATGTATAGAGTATTAGTACATCTGACAGTTGTGATTTTACTTGCAAACATGAACATGTTTTTTTAGTTGCCATTTTTAATAAAATCCTATTCAATGATCAGTCAGAGAAATTAAGCAAGGATAAAATTGATGTTTAGTTTATTTTCTAATATGTTAAGTTTATTCTGAACATTAACTAGTTATAACTGCTATTTTTACTTTTGACAGTTTTAAACTACCGGTATGCTACATTACAATAATTATTTTACTCCAAAAGGCTTAGAATCCATTTTAGAAAGTGAAAATTTGCTTTACCCCTTATAGTCCCAGTGGGGCTGGTATTTTAGAATTTGTTTTTGACATTATCAAAATTTAAAACAATATGTTATACGATTGTCTGTTAAAAGTTTGTGCGTTTCCTTCCCAGAGCCGTGCTTTCTGGTGTTATGGCTACGGCAATAAATTGTTACTGTTACATGACCACTTTTCAAATCACTTTACTGAAGTGTAAGTACTTGGTTATATTTGATACTCCACTGCTTTACGAAGTAAATCATATCATGAGTGGCTTAAGTGTATTGGCTTATTACATGTACACATGGCATGTGCTGACCCAACTTGATTGGTCAGTTTAATTTATTCCACTGTTATTACTTCCAATGTCATTTAACAGACTTGTTCTTGTATGCATTTAGAACGTAAACTGCATGTTAATTAAATATTGGATGATATGAACTAGATCCCAGAACCAGATCGTAATTTGTTCTCAACTCTTGCCTTCTATACATGTATATTGCTAGCACAGTTTGCTTTTAATATAGCTGTTTCCAGTTATTGCACATTTGGGAACCATTAGTTTATAGGCAATTGGCCATTTATCATTTAATTTGGTATATTTGAATAATTCCCAAACTGGTTTGTTTAAAACATCTGCAGCAGAGCTACACATCGCAGTCAGATCTTAGAATACGGGTAATACATTTATGCATGCACTATAGATGAGTCTGCTGGTGACAAATGAGATTAGATTGATGGTGTAAAGATGTAGATGAGACGGCTAGTGTGAGCATGGCCATGATACTGCTCAGCTGGTGTAATCATGTAGGGCTAGTATTTATAAACATGTAGAACTATGAGACTGCTGGTGTAAACAGATGACTGGGCTAGTATTTATAAATATGTAGAACTATGAGACTGCTGGTGTAAACAGATGACTGGGCTAGTATTCATAAACATGTAGGACTATGAGACTGCTTTTGTAAACATATACTGACAGGATTAGTATTTATAAATATGTAGAACCATGAGACTGCTGGTGTAAACATATAGATGACAGACCTAGTGTTTACAAATATGTATAACTATGACACTGCTGTAGTAAACATATAAATGACAGGGCTAGTATTTATAAATATGTAGAACTATGAGACTGCTGTTGTAAACATATAGATGACAGGGCTAGTATTTATAAATATGTAGAACTATGAGACTGCTGGTGTAAACATATAGATGACAGGGCTACTGTTTATAAACATGTAAAACTATGAGACTGCTGTTATAAACATCACTCAATGTAGTTTACCGACATTGTCAGAAGTTGTGATGTTGAAAATATACAGAGAATGGGGAGATTGGAGAACTTACATGTAGTCTATGATATTTATAAACCATGTCAAGACCAGAACATCTTTCTAACAATCTCTCACGTGAAAATTCCCCAAGCCAAACCGGTCAGTGACACGGACAGATTACATTGATTAATTCATTTAGACACAGAAGAAAAAGTAATTTTAATATTAATAGAATTAGTTAGGTACACCTAATTTCTTTCTTACAGTTCGATCATTGTTGATCCTATATAGGTCCTACACGTACACATCATGTATATGTACATGTTTTTATCCATAAAATCAGTTTTGACCTATTATATAAACAATAGCGTCCAATTTAGTTCTGTATAGATTAGATGATAAAATCAATAAACTAGTTAGGTTTATCAGGTTACTGGCCAGAATCTGTCTGATTTGTAATACTCTGTCACATGTTTACTGCGCTAATGTTGCATATCAACACATAAATGTTTCACCTTTCTGATAGTCTATGATTAATTAATGAATGTTGGTGTATTGGTGAGTTTCGTGTGTCACCTACACTTAACTTGACATTGCTCTCCAGATAAAGTTGGTATATATAACCAGACCATATATCAGCATGTACAGATTAATATTTATAAGTATTTAATGTACATGTAAGACATAGTTATTTGCAAACATGATCTCAGAATAACCCCTCTGCTGCTACATAGGCTATTCTTTTTTATTAGCAGGAAGTTAGCAGCAGGGAATCAAACTTACTTTCATAATTAATCGTATAATTAGATTTATATAAATGTACAAATACTAGAATAAACTGTATTGACTGTATCCGTGTGTAGATAGCATGACATAGTGCAACGCTAGACCATCTGCCTGTGTCGAATGGATCCTCAGGAGACCAATTTGTTTATTTCCCATTCCAACCAATGATTCCCGACTTGTCTAAACCTTAAAGTTAGTTATAATTTATATTTACAGTGCTCAGTATTATTAAAATATTGTGTTCATGATCTTCTCACTATGTTCTCTAATTCTCTTTCACTATCTGAACCTGTATTACATATTTCTTCCAATCTCTTACAGAGCATGATAGTTGATCAAACAATAGAGAAAGTGTCGTTCTGTGCACCTGACCGGAACCATGAGAAGGGCTTCGCCTACATCTGCCGCGACGGGACGACCAGGAGATGGATGTGCCATGGATTTATGGCAGTCAAAGAGTCCGTAAGTGTCAGTAACTATTTTACTACTTTTTCTCTCTCGGGCATCAGTTGTGTGTTGTGTGAACCTTACCACCCATTCACACCATTTGGGTTACCTGACCTTGTGGCACCAGCAAGACAATTCTAAAAACCCCATCTGAGACACAGAGAAATAACATAAGTATAAATATTTATTTTTATTAATATGAGTACTTTTGCATGGTTATAATATAACTGAAGTTCTTCTAAATTTAGTTTTGCTCATTTGAATAGCATCTCAACTATACATTGTATATTTGTGCATCTTGCTTCATTAGTATATTTAAATAATTAATGCATCTTACACATAACTTGCCTGCATAGATTTGATTAGATAATCCTGCTAACTAGTTTATGGTTTGGTTGAATTCCAATGTCATTCTGTGACATTCTAAGCTAAATTGAATATTTCAGGAGAAAGATGTAATACTACAATGTATAAAGAGTTTTGGTTTTTTAAACTTAAACCTTGCAGGGCACTCACTCTAGGTTGGGGTGGATACTAGGATTAAAAATCCTATATGCCAAAAATAGGCTTTGAATCCAGTATCTACCCGATACGCTAACCACTGTGCTACAGTGGCCGGTTAGGATAAAGATATGACTTGTTATACAACTATTAGGATAAAGATATGACTTGGTATTTATACAACTATTAGGATAAAGATCTATATGATTCTTTAATTTTCCTGATCACCTGCGTGTCTGTTAGCATAATTCAAAAGTTCCATCCTGTGTCAATTTATGTTTTGGGTTTATTAAAAAGTTTAATTTGCACTGGTTTTCAGATTTTGGTTATTTTTGAAAAGTCAAATGTCACCTAAGATTGTGTGTTTGGGTTATAGGGTTACTTTCTCTGTTGTCTTCACAGTGACATGCTTTGTATCCTCTTCTAGAATTTCTCTTTCTCTTCTTGTCGTCTGTTGATTGAAACAGCTATTGAGTTGTATTTAACCTGTTTCTATACATGCAGAACAATATTGCAAGAATGATGTACGAAGTGTTACCCCAACTGAATGAATTGTAGTAAATCTTCCTTCTTTGATTGCTTTGCTTGTCTCTCATAGCACCATAGATGGAAGGTACTATAGACACTACAGTACAGAAATGAATGTCTTTTTGTATGCATCAAAAAGCCAGACGTATACAAAAGTTTCCTAACCACATTTGTAATGGATATATTTTAACTAGGCAAATACAAAGATCATCAACAATCATTTGGTTTGTTTTCCGTGCTTGCAATAAACTGATTTTTCAAATTTTTTAAAAACTATTAGATCAATGATGGTGTGGTAACTTTGTTCGATAATAGAGTATTTAGTATTTACTTAAGGAGCGCAACTTCAAATGATGTCGACTCAACGTTTATTGTGAGCTGTGTTCATATAACATGCTAGATGGATAATTCCTTCGCTCAGTACTGAAATTTTTTTTTTTTATGTTTAGCAGGAAACAATACTGTAACTTCATAACAACTACACCGACAGCGTGATGTGTGAGGTGTTTTTCAGAATATCTGAAAAATTTACTACTTGTTTGAGAGATACCAATGGTCATTCACGAAATATAAATATCGCGAACGTGCACTAAGGTGTATATTTGTGGGAAAAACATGTCACAATATGAATCAGGTTTACAGTATCTTCAGTACAACTGTTTGTCACAGGAGCCTTATATGCATGCATATTTGAATACTTGTGGCATGCATGTGTTTGGCTGACTCTTTAATGTAGAAATTGTTTTCCATTTCTCTCTCTTTACCAATCTTATTCTCATTATTTTCAGTTTTCTCCGGCCATGGTGAGCAAATTTAAATACATGTATTTGTTCAAACGTTCACATTGTTTGTTTCTATATTTTAAATATATTTTTTTTATGTATGTGCAGCCCAATGTTTCGTCAACAAAGAGAAAGTTTCCATGTTTCTAATTTTAAGTTCTGAGATATGTTTGACTTTTATCCTGCATCATTTTTTAATATTATTTTTTCCATTATATTGTGTAATAAGTGTTACCATATATACATGTGTATATAGATGTATATAGATGTATGTTTACATATATTATGTATGTATGTATGTATGTATGTATGTATGTATGTATGTATGTATGTATGTATGTATGTATGTATGTATGTATGTACACTAGTGTGCGTGCATGCGTGCGTGTGTGCGTGTAACTTTGAGGTGAACATGTAGCTCATTATCTCAAAATAACACTACACACTGTGCACAATTAGCTGTAGGCCCTACATCAATTTGGTCTTAAAAAATAAATCAACGATTCAAGCAATTCCTAATATGTTACCATTTTCGTCCTATGTTGACCCCAATTAAAGTTATCAGTACAAATAAAAACACACTCTGCTAGATTGGTAAAGTCAATTTATTCCATTACTGTTTTTTTAGCCTCGATGCTTATCGGTGGTGTATTTTTTCAAAATCTAAATACATTTTCTGCTTGTACATAATTTTATTGTTTAGCATATAGAGATCTGCAAATTTCTGCATTTTGAAATATAAAAGCAACCCATTATTTAATTATTTTTAAAACCAGGTTGTTTTTATGTTAAATTTGTTATTAATTGACTGTACAAAATTTAATAGTAGTGAACTTTAAAATTTTACACACAGAGCTATGGTATACAGGTGCGTATTAACTTTCCATGTTGCATCTGTTAAATTACATTCCAATGTTGGTAATTAGGAAATCTTTTCTGTTTAAGTCGTACACATACAATGTGTACTGGAGTGTGCAACCAATCTTATTTGTTGGCATAAGCTGAAATGATGTTTACTTTGCGCTGTTTTAAGATATTTTCCAGTCTATTCCCAGATTCAGGAGGCATGTAAAATACAGAAGTTGGTTAAAAATAAATATTGCTCATTACAGTGGATACACTTTTATCGATACTGTCACTGTGTATAGACAATTTACTTTTTACTAACATTCTTTGATCTTTTTCTTTTCTTGACTTCTTGTTTGTTTTCTGTTGCATTCTGTTTGTATTTTAGTTTAATTCTTGTGTTGATGTTGTCAAAAATTGTGATATACTCATTTGTATAATGTTCTTTTATTGACTGTTACATTTTACTTGAACATATTTAAGTATTTACAATTCACCATGAATATATTATTTATTAACAAAAAAAACCATTTTAATAACAAATGGATGTCCAACAAGTACATATTGTGTCAATTTGATTTGGAGATATTTTTAAAATAAATTTGTTGTATAAGAAAAATTGATTTTCATTACTGAAGAAATAAAAGAGACTAACAAATCATCAAAAATACATTTTGTCAAATTGTTTATAAAAATAGATCTTATTCCCTTTCAAACATAATATATTTAATCTTTTTGATACAACAATCATCATTCTTACATACCATACAACTTAGGTATCCTACACTACTTAAACTAGAATAAAAACAAATTAAATGTAATTCATATCTTTATATTGTTAATGTTTCCATTTGTTTCAGGTTATTATTCATGATTTGGTATTTTGTACAGTTTAACTGTAATAATACACTAATTTGCTCAATTGGTTTTACAAATCATATATACATGTGCTAATGCCAAAATTACCAGGAAAAGTCTATGTTTTTCAGGGAGAGCGTTTGAGCCATGCTGTTGGTTGTGCATTTGCAATTTGTCTGGAGAGGAAACAGAAACGGGACAAGGAAACGGGCGTAACTGTTCAGTTTAGTCAGGACCGGACCAGCTTCACAAGGACGGGTTCGTTTCGACAGACGACACTCACAGAGAGACTGGAGGATCCTCAAAGTGCTATTCTTGCAGGTTAATATTCTCTTCCATTTCAATCATTCACCATAATATGATCACTCTCTTAAATTTATTAAGTTAAGCAACTTAATAAACAGGGTTTGCTCCTGGGATATATCAACAAAGCTTTGTATAACAAGTATTTCAAACAGTGATACTTTTTCAACCACTTGTATGTCTTTTTCTAACTTTGTAGAAGTGTGGATATTTGATAATCGTTTTTTGTTTTTGTATTTATTTTCACTTTTGAGGCTACCTGAATGTGTTGCTGGGCTACCAGAATGTCGATGTGTGGTAGCCCACCCATACAACCATTAAAAAGTTGGTTTTTTCCCAACCCTGTCCACTTTGCTGATATCATCAGTAATAAGAATTTTTAAGGCAACGATGCAACACAATTGTTAGTTTTTACATTTCAGAAGCATGGTGACACATTAAATATGTGAGAAACTAATAAAAACATTTACATACATTAATGAATGAAAACTACTTTCTTTCAGAACCAATACCCACGAGAAAGATTGACAACCCTTATGCAGTACAAAGGCCTCAAGCTTCTGCCTCCATGTTATACAGACAAGGATCTTTCCGGGGCTTCGAGAAGCTGCACGAGACCTCGTCACCATTCAAGCGCACAGTTTCATTACGTTTAAATGAACTCCCATCAACATTACAGCGGCAAAATGCAATATTAGAGTCACCCACACAAAATGGTGGTAGGAACAAATATACATTTGTATCTTTCATTATAGTGAAGCAGATATGTGAAAAAGATGTTCACCTCTGGCAGAAAGCATGAAATTTGGTATATAAGGGTTTTTCGGTACGCTGA
>JAULBR010097363.1:0-11553 GCA_032355825.1 Melanodrymia aurantiaca
TTACGAAACTCGTGCCAGGATGCATGTATTACCCTCGCTCTCGCTCGGGCAATACAAGAATCCTGACACTCGTTTCGAAAAATCAGTACGACACACCCGCTCGTATAATAATCTCTATGTATTAAATGTCGAACAGTACAGCTCAACATGTCACAAACCTGTAAAACTGGACGAATGTACCTGTTTGTCCATTCCTAGTCGTTTCTTTTGCAAACTGGAAACAAGTTAAACCACAGATCTGTCAGTTTACGTTTGTAAACACTTGTCTTCTGACATTTGATCAAAACAGATGCTTGTAAACGATATAAATACTGCACCCGGCAGTCTATACATTAAAGTATGTACAGTATGTACATGCCGTGTCCACAGTCGCCTATAAGGAATATCAGTCAGGTCATCTATTATATGAACACAAACGTATGGTATTCAAATATATGTGTCACAGCAGTATATTTTGCACAGCAGGTCAGGCCAAGATATAAACAGTAAACTTGGGTTTTATCTGCTTGATTTAGACGCTCGCTTTATTGCACAGTCGTTTTGAGGGTGTGAGAGGCATACGGGATAAAGTCGACATTATTTTGGTTTCCAATATTTTGCATCGTGCCCAGTACGCATAATGCTATACAGGGATTCATTTCCGTCAGAAGTCAATTCAAAGTGGAAGAATATAATTCATTAAAACAACACATTGATTGATTTGTGCTATATATATCTCGGTAGGAATCTGCCTTACGTCCATTCGTGGACAGAACTCTTTGGCGAAGCTTGTGCCCAGGACAGGTGTGCGTGAACAGTTTTCTGATGGAAGCACCAACAATGACCCAAACCCAACCCTGTCTTACGTTCAATAGGGCGAGCGTTCTGCTACCCAGACAAAACATTTTGTAAACGGTGTTTGCATCTAACATTAAATGAATGTGATGTGATAGTAAATGATCGGTACCAATCACATTGTTCCAGAGCACTCGCCCTATTGAACGCAAGGCTGGTATCCAAATTTGAAATCAAATGTGGTAATCCGTGATACAGCGAATCTCTAACCCTTCGCAAGAATGGGAAGTTCCCAAAGATATAATTATTATGGAGTTAGTTTACAAGCATAATTATCGGCCTCCGTGGTGAACGCTTCGGGCTTCATGCTGATTGGTACTGGGTTCGAATCCCATTCGCGGTATATGGGAGTTTTAATCCCAGTACCGACTCCAACCGAGAGTGAGTGCCCCGCAAGGCTCAATGGGTCCACTTACACCGACCCGTGTCAACAACTGGTTTATCAAAGGCCATGGTATGTACAGTCCTGTCTGTGGGAAAGTTGCTACTTTTCAAGAGTAGCGGGTTTCCTCTATCATACTAGCACTAACTTCTGTTCTGGACTGCCTTACCATGACAGACGTGCTTGAACCAAAATAAGATATTAGCACGTAAAATAATATGCCCCTCGACATTTTGTTTTGGTGATTGCCGTCGGTCGAGGGTTACATTATTGTAACTAAATAGACGAGTGAAGAATTAAATTTATGGACAATGGAGATGCTTTTTTTAAAAGGTTCATATGTAGGCCTAATCATGTAAGTCTATATTTCAATAATATTATAATGGGTAAATGGGTTATTCAGTTTTCTTTCCAGCTTAGCACAACTATAAATAGTTTAGTTGGCAGAACGTCTATTCAGTGTATTTTTAGAAGTATTTTGTGCAAACGCGATTATCAGTTTCAGTGCTTCACTTGTTGTAAATAGCATCCCTGTTATTTAATTATAACATATTACGTTGCTTCAAAGTAGCACCATCTGTGTTGCGAGTAGTAGTGATACGGGAAGTCGAGATATATATACGTATATATGCCAATAAGTGTATGATACGTATCGCGATACTGTAAACCGTCAAAATTTCGCGTGCGTTTAATTTTCGCGTAGTTCGACCCCAATCTTAATTCGCGAAATTTATAAGCGTGCGTAATTTTCCCACTTATAATGTGTTTGTAATAAGGCGATGGTCGTTCGCGAAATTTAAACGTTGCGAACATGCGCTTCTAGCGGCGTCATGGCGTATTCGCGAAAAAACCACGTCGCAATATTAATATGGTTTACAGTATTTTTTTTATTTTATTAAGCTGACTCCTTTTAAAGTTAAAACTTTAATTCTAGTTTATGGAAAAATAATAACATTAATTAAAAGTCAAGTCATGACAAGTTTATTTACAGAATATTTTATAACACGTAACGGTCTATGTAAATAAAATAACTGTATACATTAGGCCTACTAACAAGAAGACCCCGTGATATGGAATAGAAGCATTCACCATTCGTATAGATCACTGGTTGGAACGGAAAATAGCCCAACGGGTTCACTGGGAAGGTTATTGCGCTGTGCTATACATGTATCCCACTCTCCAGTGGGTCTGTTGGTTTATCAAAGGCCATGGTGTGTGCTATCCTGTATGTGGGAGCGTGCTCATAAAAGACCCCTTGCTGTTAGTCAACTGACTGGTAAGAGCAGCCTATGTGGCGACATCGGATTTCTTCTGAGACCATGTGCCAATACATTTTTTTACATCCAATAATCGCTGATTAGGCTACTAATCAATGTATGCCTACTCCAGTGGTGTCGTTAAACAAACTAACTTTATCTTTTAACTGGAGGGAAATATGCAGCCATGGGAAGAAAAGTCGGTGCAGTTTTACACATTGAACCGCGACGTAGACTGCGATATACTGTATATAGCAGCCCAACTATGCCAGTCACGAAACAGGGTGAGGGTGTGACATGATAGCGTTTACGTAATTTCAGAACAAGGATTGGTCTTAGTGTTGCAAAACGTGATGAGGGAGAGGATGGCTGCGAAGGGGGCCTGGGGTAAATGCCTAATGTTGTGCTGTCTCCTAATAATTATCTCATATACCGATTGCATACACTAACCATAGTGCTTTTATCATGCAGTATTAGCGATCGTGTCAATGTTAATAGGACTATGTAATACACATCAATTTATACGACGATAGTAGCAACAAAAACAAATTTAAGTTCCCATATATATCGCCATCCATGCGCATAACATTATTATATATAGACCTATATACACGTTTACAACTTTTGGCAAGCATAGAAAACTGACATTTTAAAATTAACTTATTGAACTACATGTATATTATTTATAATTCACAATTCCTGGACTGCATACGAACATTAACCTATATATAGTATATTTATGTAATATATTATTCTATTTTAAATCATATATTGTGGATCAATAAGATGTGTGATATATGTCAATATTACAAATTATGTTTACAAAAGAAAGTGTTTGGTAAATCAATTAAATCCTACCTCGTCAAAACCGTAACATTTTGCATTTATATTCATGGATCGAAAATAAACATTTCCCGTTTATCGTGCAGAAGATCTTTCCGTTTTGTCTGTCTGTCTGGCGAGATGCCCGTTTATTTCCGCATTGCTCCCTTTGTACTTTATTGAGAAGTGCGATTGGTCAATTTCGTAAACTAAACCCAATCGAATAGACGGTTACAGCGCAAAAGCTGTGTGTTACATGTACAACCACTACTATGGTTTATTATTTAGACGATTGCATTGAAGTGTGTAAGTTAGTGTACATGGCTGATCAGATAACAAACCTCATACTCATAGCCTGTTACACTTTTCATAAATAGAATCATATCTCATGGTACGTAAGTGAAAATACTATGATAAAACTTGGTTTTACTGTCACTTGTATACAAACTGCATGCAGTCCGTGTTGTACAAATTTAAGCTTTAAAACAGTTAAAACCAAAATAAGAGACCCCAGATTTAGACAAATCTGGAGAAAGTGGTCTCTTGTACTTTATGTGTCTAGGTCTAATACGGATTATTGGATATAGGTTCGGCCATATCTATGGCGAGGTGTGTTCCAACGTAATCCAATAATTTCCCCCGCAAAGAGCCTTCTGGATAATTGCAACACTGTAATTAAGGTCACGCTATTGTCTGGAGATGCAGCGAAGCGAAACCCAATGTTATTTGCCTCTCAGACTGAGCTGCATGCCTCTTGTCACGTGGTGCCTATTTCCCCGCCAAATGCGTGAGCGAGCCTCTTTAATGTTATGTTGCTATGATGTAAGATTGGAACAATGTGTGAATCATGAAAGCAGTCATGGACGGGTGAAAACTGTCAAAAAGTTTTATGGTAAGACATTCTGAGACTGTTTCACACATCATTCACACAGATGATGTCTGATGAAATATCTTACTTTGACCTGCTGGTCTTAAAGTTATGTACAGTCTCATAGTTGTAAGTGCCATATTTTACTATTTTAATATGTATTTGTGATATACAACTGCAAATAAATCAATCGCACAAAAAATAGTTAGCATAATTAACAGGAAATTTTTTATTTGTAAATGTATACACACACAAAAAATACATGACATTTTGTGTGCAACCAGGAGTCTGTTACTAAACAAAAACTCACACATGAAGAGTTAAACTTTCCTTCTGATTAGCCATAACGTTTCCATATGACTTCGATCTTGTTTTAATAACCGCAAAGGATTATGGGGTTTATTGATATAATGTATGAAACAACATTGTGATACCCTTTGCTTATTTGATTGTGTAACTGTTAAGGTCTCCCTACATGTTTTACTAGAAAATTACCATATTTTACTGTAAAATGTTGTGCATATAGTTGAAAGTATATTCTTTTCATTACCAAAATAAAAAAGTATTTATGAAATAGGCCGGAACCGCCATTTTATAACTATGAGACTGTAACTTTAAGTTTTGTTAACTGTTTTTACCGGTAATAATTGCATATTTTCTTTCTGAAATGAAAACTATACAGAATGTAGGAAATATATAACACCAAAAATAGTCTGCTATTTGGAAAAGGAAAACCATTGGGTATATATATTATATAAATATTGAAATAATTAATAATTAGGCTGAAAGACCCAATAAATGATTAACATCGATTAATCAATGAATACACAATTATATAATACTGATAAGTGATTAAAATACGAATACTAAATGAATTATTAAAAAATTCTAAAATTCTAAAATAATGTCATTAAAATATTGTTGGATGTAAATGTTTTAAAGAAAATCTGTCAAGTGCTTTTGGGAACAAAGTTGCATACTCTGTTACTATCTAAACAAAAGTGTTTGAACAATTCAAAAAAAAAAATCATACCAATATACATGTATTTGTAAGAAAGACATTACGGGACTTCAATAAAATAACGCAAATAGCTAAATATTTTTAATGTATAATAAATATATACTTTAACCCAGATCAAAAGAAGATTAGATTTTTTTCCTTATTTTATTAATATAATGGCCATTGAATAATAATGCTGAGCTATCTTATATAATTAGTTCCATTTTTTGGGACAGATTTTCTTTAACAATAATTAATATATTTGTATACGTTACTCGCTTATCTTAATACTCTATCCAATATTAGACTGCTACATATTTGTGTGGAACATTATCTATACAAATACAATACTAACACTTTATTTATTTTAAACGTCAATAATATACCAATAATAAGCAAAACAAAAATAACAGGGAGAGTGCTACACTATGTTGTAAATGAAGCAAATATTCTTCAGATAACAATATATCACCGGAGTCCATTTGAGATTTGTCCTACACGTTTGATAATGTTCAGATTAGGTGATCATGAGGTGGGGAACAGAATCATTATTTTCCACCAGAGCATGCACTACAGCCACACGTATCTGGTACAACGTAAGTCTTTGTAAGCTTGCGGCCGCTTGTGCCACACACGAGATCTATTGTTTTTGTCGTGGTGTGCGCCGGTTGGCAGCAGTTGCACTTGTTGGAGAAGCCAGCCATGAGGACGGTGTAGTGCGACGTGGACGCGCAGTAACCGGCACACTCTTTCAGATCCTGCACTGGCTGTACGTTCTCACACAGGTCACCTTGGTCGTGCACTTTAAAGAATCCTATTGACTGCTGCGGCTGACCAAACACAAGTCTTGGTGAGCACGACTGACACACGCTTGATGAATTGGTGGGCATAATTTCTGAAACGTCAAGTAATTGATTCTTTAAAAGATCCGTACAATTAATTTTATGCATTTATTCAAAAAGTAATGAATTAGTGGGCATAATTTCTGAAACGTCAAGTAATTGATTCTTTAGAAGATCCGTACAATTAATTTTATGCATTTATTAAAAAAGTAATGAATTAGTGGGCATAATTTCTGAAACGTCAAATAATTGATTCTTTAGAAGATCCGTACAATTAATTTTATGCATTTATTCAAAAAGTAATGACATAATTTCTGAAATGTCAAGTAATTGATTCTTTAGAAGATCCATACAATTAATTTTATGCATTTATTCAAAAAGTAAAAAAGTAATGAATTAGTGGGCATAATTTCTGAAACTTCAAGTAATTGATTCTTTAGAAGATCCGTACAATTAATTTTATGCATTTATTCAAAAAGTAATAAAAAATCTCAAATATTTTTCAAGGATATTATATTGCATCATTAATAAGTAGGTTGAATGTTTGATCAATATAATTATATATATATACAAAGATAAAGATAAAGTTTGTTTGTTTAACAATGCCACTAGAACACATTGGTTATAAATCAGTGGTTATTGGACATCAGATGCATGGTTATATTGACACATGGTTACATAGGAAACCTGCTGTTGCTACTTCGTGGGCTACTCTTACCGAAAAACAGCAAGGGGTCTTTTATGTGCAATATCCCATAGACAGAATAGCACACACCACGGAATTTGATAAACCAGTTGTGTATCACTGGCTGGAACGGAAAATAGCCCATAGCATGTTTTGCGATCCCTCGACCCATCCCGCCACAGGCAGACATTCTACATGTACCTCTAGACTACGTCCCACTTCCGCTTACCAATAAGTTGAATACAAATACATAATGTTGAGACGAAGTAGAGTATAACAATGGGAGGTGAAAATTGATTGGTCAGACTTTAGATACATATTCATTTTACGAAAGGTGACTTGATCATGAACTGATCTGCAATTGGATATCTAGCAGTAATGATGATGTTTAAATCCGTATAAGTATCTGCTGATTGGACAATGTGCCATGAAGGCTTCCTCCAAACAAACATTCTGCTCCATGCATGGCAGATGCGTTAGTAGTTTGTCCCGTCCGAATGGGTTCGAATCCCGCCAGTCTACATAATTACTTATATGTTTATGTTACGTATCTTCATTTCGGAATCGGAATCGGAATAAAAATGTACGTGCTTATATCCAATTAAGGTTCAAGCACGCTATCCTGGGTACGCAATCCAGGACAGAATATCTTCATTTGTCTCGAGTTCACTTTTATTTGACTTGGACAAAACATTGTTTCTGCCATTTTGAAATATACTGCTCTGTATCACACTGTCCATTTCCCCCCTGTGACTTGTTTCCGCGTTGTACCAGTTTCCGATCAATGCAGCTTATTACGGCAGCTCGTTAAGCGAAATCGGGCAGTTTGGCTCTAACAGATTTAAAACCATAATCACTTTACGGGGATTTATCGTCATTTACATCAGTTCCAATTGAAATAATGCTGAAATGCCGTAGTCTGGGGCATTTAGATGTCACGGTAATTGTGTTCGAACGCAGTGTTACTGCAAGCAATACCGCTAATAGTGCAGTAATTAGTGTTGATTTTGTAAGAAAATCCGCTAAACGTGTAATATAGGAATGCACAGACCAGGACTGTCAGGTTAATGATGGCCATTAAGTCGCACTTATTTGCAGTCTTTTTCATTCACCGCCAGCAGATGTACATGAAAAGAAAACGTTCTGATAGTCTGTCATCGGAAGACAAGATGGTGTGGCTTGTGAGATTGTGAAGCCAATAATAGGCATACATGAATCTTCAATGAATAAATTTACGTTAGGGAAAATGCATAAATGTCAATGTATTTTTTTCACAATCCGAACAAAATTAGGATTGGGTTCTATCCGTCCTCCCTTTCCAATCCTAACATAAAACATTGGGGACCGATATCTATAAATGATTTTTACTTCTCCCCTTTGTTTGGATTGTAAAAAAGACATTGGTGTTAATGCACGATACCTCAGGCAGTTACACACGCACGCGCAAACACGCGGACACAAGTCCACGCACTACGGGTAGTAATATCTATTGAATAATTCAACAATTTCTATTTTGCAACATGAAAATTACATGGATATATCGAGTTGCTATTTTTTTCCAATTCGCGAAATTCTACGGTCGAGAATATTACCCTCTTCTGCATCTAGGCGATTCCATGGTTAGTGAAGACAAAACACTATGTTGTTAGATAATTCAACTGTTAGGAATTTCAGTTTGCAGTACAAAAACATTTGCATGTATTTACATAACAAAGAAAAAAAAAATCGTTGCGGACTATTCTGTACATGTACAGCTGTACAGGCGTGTGTTCAGAGAACAAGTAATTATATCGCGAGTACTCGCTAGACTGGTTTTTGTACCAAATACTAAATGAATGTGATATGATAGAACACGATTGGTACCAGTTAAATTACACGCGAGATTTTACGATTATATATCTCTCTTCTCTGAACACGCCTCAGGAAATGGTGGATGGTGCAGCGTTACCGTATATTACAATCAATACCACGGATGCCGTATATTACAATCAATAGCAAGGTGTCGATAATCGGAATCTTCGCTTGTCGTTCTGGAATGACAGTGTGAATTAACACACAACGTGAATGTCAAGCTCGTTAGTTAGTTAGTTAGTTATAGAGCTGGAGGGAATCCATCCATAGTTGACAGGAATATCTCGTTAATTATCTCAGTCTTTAATTGCACATTGATAACGGACACTGACAATATTGTAAATACGATGTATATGTAGGCATGTGCACAGGCACTAGACATATAATATTTTAAAAAATAAATAAAATTCTAGATACTATATAATAATATATAGCATAGAAATGTTTATTTTTGAAAAAACATTGTGTCTAGTGCCTGTGTTTGTTATTTCTAGTCTGCTTAGATATATATATATTTTGTGAAAATATTACCACATAGTGGCACATACATGTATATCTAAATTTTTTATTTAAAAAAAAATATTTGATTGCTTTCGAAAAACAAATGGATTACACACCAAGTTTTCTAGTCTGTTTAGATACATGTAAACACGCTACCATCCTTCTTTGAATAACAGCAAGGCATCTTTTATGTGCTCTTTCCCACAGACAGGATAGCACACACCACAGCCTTTAATATACGTCGTGGATCACTGGTTGGAACAGGACATAACACAACGGCCAAACCAGTTTTAAACACGTATAACCTAAAATGTATAGAACAATAAAATTTCAACCTATTAAACAAACCTACTGGCTGACATAACAAAAAACATGTTATGACACGTATAAATAAAATAAAAAAATTTATATCCTGTTTGTTGTAGTTTGTAATACAACTGGTGAAAACATCACGAGCAACAAGGAAAATATGACTTGTACATGTATAAAGATTTCCGGCAATGTTTCATCAAGCTGAGCAGTGTCCCGAGGTGAAATACTTGAAGGGGGAAACACAATAGGATTATGGAAGTGTTTGACAGGTCATTCGTTGTTGATGGTAAACTAGACCCCGATGGAATTCGTTCAAACAGATAGGAAGAAATCATTCCATCCAGAGTTATATAATAACAATAGCATCCCCGGTATTTCACTTTATATTTATTACTAGTACATGCATATCAAACAGATAGGAAATCTTTCCATAATAACAACAACATCCAGATATTTCGCTTTATATTTATTACAAGTGTGCCAACTTTGAACTGGTAAGGGAGGGGTGGTGGTGGTGGGGGGGGGGGGGCCGGTGGGGTGGGTTGGGTAAATTAGACAAATTTCATTGTTAAAAAAAACAATTTATATAAATATTTTAGAAACAAAATTATATAAAATAATCGAGTGAGGCCAAAGCCCCTTCCACCGATGGCCGTGAAAAATGCTTTGTTATGTCATTATTACAAAGACGACATTTTGTGTTTATTTAATAAATGTCAAATTGGCGTAGATTTAGCTGGAATTTGGGAGGAAGCAGGGAGCAATTGGGTAGGCAATAGAGGGCGCAAGATATGGCAGAGTAGGGAGCAAGATAGGGCAGAGAAGGGAGTGAGATAGGGCAGAGTAGGGAGTAAGATAGGGCAGAGTAGGGAGCTAGATAGGGCAGAGTAGGGAGTAAGATAGGGCAGAGTAGGGAGGGAGGGAGGATAGAAGAAAGGAATGAAGGAATAAAAGGATGGGGAAAGGAACAAAGTAGGAATGAAGAAAGGATGGAGAGACAGATGGAGGGGGAGAAAGAACGAAGGAGAGGGAGGGAGGGAGGGAGGGATGCAGGCAAATGTTACAGTTGACAAACGTTCATCTCTTACCTGTGAAGTATGTAAAAACAAGTGTACATTCCAGGCATATGTTTAACAGCAGTGTACTCCGGTATATTCCTGTTTACCCGGGATTCTCACAACCAGGCTATCTCGGTTATTGTCCAGTGTGGAGATATCATGCTGACAAAATAATGCAAATCCTTGCCAAGTATTATAAGCCTACCTACGAAACGTAGAGAAGAAAATGGCTGACCTTGAAATGAAACAACCTGGGAATTGTTTTATACCCATTCACTCAGCCAGTAATGCGTTACAGCACAACTTAACACTGCTCGGTTTGTATGACAAAACAAAAAGGTAGATGAATTTTAAAATATGCACAGGTGGATGAGATACATGTAAATGTATGTACATACATAAATTCTATGTTTCACAAATTACCTTATGTTGAAAGGCCAAACAACTAAATGTATTTGTTTATGTATCAAATATAAACAAATTTAATATGTTTTAAAAATTTAATTTTAGTTTCATTTTTATTTTTGTTGCTTTTTAAATTTCAGGACAGGGTTAAGAATAGTTGTTACTTTTCCAACCCAGCTCCCAAAAGATATGAACAAAAATTTTCAATTTTCTAAAAATAAATTATTAAAAAAATATATAATATTATATTCTTTGTGTAAATGTACTGACTACCTCTCCCATAAATAGAGTTGCCTGGAAAACCAACCATAAACTAACATTATTTTTCTTAAACAAATTTTCTCCACATCTACCATTCATGTGTCACAGAATGAACCAGGTGTCCATCCAGACTTAACCAGTCAATATAATAATATCATAAGCTGCAATCATAACCACACTGAGAATCATCAATTACTTCACAATGGCCGCACTTCCATCAATACGGGCTACCCGCTGTGATTCCGATTGTGTGATAACACCGGACTATTAACACTGTCAGTCACTTTACGGGCCAGCCGACCGGGCCGCGCCTGTAAACATGTACAGTCCACCAGTGGAGTTTGGGGTCAACCCAATTTAGTTAGTTAGTTATAACTTATTTACGTGCTTATATCCAACTAAGGTTCAAGCACGTCTGTCGTGGTCACACAGTCCAGCCGCCTCGGCTGTCTGCCCACGACAGAAGTTAGTGTTAG
>JAULBR010097374.1:0-11553 GCA_032355825.1 Melanodrymia aurantiaca
CTGGACTGTGTGACCACGACAGACGTGCTTGAACCTTAATTGGATATAAGCACGTAAATAGTTTATAACTAACTAAAAAAAAAAGAGTCGTGTCTCGAAAGATCCTTGAAATTCTAGACGGACCTAATGAGTCATTGGCATAAACATTTTGCCCTGGAAAGTCATTTTAATTGAACAAGTGGAATATTTTGTAAATCACAAACATAAAGTGCAAAAAAAAAGGAATATTTTGTAGATCACAAACATAAAGGGCAAAAAAAAAAGGAATATTTTGTAGATCACAAACATAAAGTGCAAAAAAAAGGAATATTTTGTAGATCACAAACATAAAGTGCAAAAAAAGTCTTTAAACATTTCAAGAAAATACGTTTTCGATATTTTTTCAAGATGACATTAATGATCATCATAATTCTCCACAATGGCTACCTTTATGTGATTGGATCATGTGCTTTTGTGGCGATAAAACTCATAGACGTTAGTCATGGAAAGGCATCAAATTGTATTCTGAACTTCAACTTGTCTGAATCCTGATCTACTGGCATTAAAACAGATTTACCGCTTTATCTCAAACTTAATATCCATTACACATGAACCTGGTTACATCACTACATAGCGACGACCAGCGCAACCCGAGTAATGATCAAGTAGGAACAACAGCCTGGTGACATGCGTCGAGTGGCGATGATCTAGCGCTCTCGTCTGACTGATTAAAGACATTTATCACACGGGATATAATGAATGTTCGTAACAACACGCGTTTTACATCACTTCAATGAGATGCGTAACATTGATCTGTCTCCTTTGTGTGAGTTAGGTGAGTCACCCAGACAGTTTAACACTTATCAAATTGCAAATTAACAATGGATGTTTTATACCAATTAAAAATGTACTAGAATATCGCAGGTGTTGTATTCCAACACTGACTTTCGATTCTGGTTCAAATTATCTTATACTTTAGCCTGTTAATTTCCCCATGACACCAATTAATGCTAAAGCCATATAAATTGATTGAAATTAACAGTATTCATCACTTCAGTGACATTATAATTATTTTAGCATTAAAATACACTGTTTCAAAGGGTTATACAACAAAGCTCCCTGCATAACATATATGAATATTTTTGGAGGATTGTTTCAGAGCAGTTTCTCTGAGCATTGACTTGTCAAAATACTAATGACTGTTTTCAAGTCACACCAAAATATGCGTTCTCTTACGTCCGTCTGGTGTCATGTTTGGACAGCAAAATATTTATAAAATCAAATGAAACATTTTGTATTTTACTGTAAAATCCAAACAGTATTAAACGTTTAAGTTGTTCCAAACCCTGCTTTCTTTAAAAATGCCTGGCCTCGATGTGTAGCCAACAAGCAAAAGAAACGAAGGACATAAACCTATTTAACCTATTTAGTGTAAAAACAAGAGCGCCAGTAACAAATAGGAAGAAAACAAGATCAACAATACACATTTAATGGCGACTCGCAGACAGGCCAAGTCTCGTGATACACGAGACCGGAAGTAAACAGACACATGTCTAATAGGGTTTACCACACAGCTTGTCAACTAGATAACAACATCATATGGCGGAGGCCTACCTACCCTACTATATTGAAATGTTACCCTAAATCCATACTATTTTATCTTTAAGTTAGATGGGGAGATTAATCAATCGAAAAGCTTCATGTTAACCATATCCAAACGAACGCAATGGCTCTAATTTATGCACAAGCCAAGTGGAGATTAAAAACTACGAAGCCTTAGATTAATTGCATTCTTTAGGGTATTATCTAATAACCAGTCGAAGCAAAACCTTCAGAAATTGGATGCTGACCAGTCTGGAATTATTAATAATAACCTATTGAATATTAACGGCTGATTAACTTGTGGTCTATAAGGTTAGCGAAATCGGTGAGAAATAATTATGTTAACCTATTTACTGTAAAAGGTAAGAAAGTACATTCTATATTTTGGAAATTGCAATATCTCGGCAACGTGAATGACAATTTAAGCAAGTTGAAAATAATTATTGTTATTGCGCACACTATATGAACTTATCGATCTGTATTACTTGTCAATTGAACTGCAAATAACTCAATACATTAGCATCAACGAGAACTAACATACAGATTTATGAAAAATTGCGGGCTACATTCTATAATACTTAATTTCCTATTAGAGAGTTTCTTTTCAAAATCGTGCACACAAACCTGGGTCACGGAAATGAAGTTGTATTCTCATAAATAAAGTCGCTGATTGGTACAGACACGTTATTTGTCTTGGCATAAAAGTAATTTGTGGACGTCAGTCCTGACGCCAGAAACGTCTACCTGACCGACAAGCACAACTACCTGAACTGAGATATCTAAGTGCTTCATCGATCCACTACACAGACGTAAATCAAACGGCGGCTTCTCGAGCAAAACTCATCCAAAGAACTATGCATGTAAAATGGATTTCTAATGTACAGCACAGTAGCTATTGCTCGCCTTTATTCACTTGTATTCTGTGAATGCTGTGTCTAATCAAAGTGACTTGTATTTTATTGACCGCGGAAGTTGTGTATGTCTCAGAGCGTATTACACTGTATCTCGTATAACTTCAGTTGTAACGAATCCTAGTTAGTATGTTATAACTTATTTACGTGCTTATATTCAGTTAAGGTTTAAGCACGTCTGCCGTGGTAACGCAGTCAAGCTGTTTCGTCTGCTTGCCCAGAACCTGTTGGTGTCAGTATGAGCGAGGAAACCCGCTACTTATTACTAAAATAGCTAGGGATCTTTACGTATCCCATGCAGAGACAGGACAGGACATATCCCGGCTTTTGCCATGCCTGTAGTGGGACACTGGTCGATGTAAGTGGTGTACGCCTGTATATCCATTTAGACTTGCGAAGTATTGACTAAGATTGGAGCCGGTACTGTGATTAGATGTCCCATCGTACCATCAAATTAACCATTAATGATGTTTCCTATTATTTTAAGGGTTGTTTGTATTGTCATTATTGAAAAAAAAAATTATCTTTTAATTTCTAAAACTATTGTATGAATACCTATGTTAGTTGGCGTTAACACTGCATGTAGTTACCAACGAGGCGGACTTCGTAAAGATCGCACACCCGTAGGGCAAGTTCCTGGCATATGAATACAAAATTAGCCAATTATTAATGATTATTTTTTACTATTGATTTATGCTCGCGCTAAAATAATTGTAAACAATATACCCGATTTGTGTTCAAACGATGGGAGTGGGGCAAATTGCCCCCATCACATTGCTCATAAGCCTATGTGTAAGTACATGTTTGTAATTTTGTGTGTGGATTAACAATGGACTACTAACTACATTTTTTGGATCCATTGAATTTAGTTAAAAATCCTAAATCCAGTTGTATTCTGTAACTCAAACCTCAACGACAAAAACGAGAACTTTCTACAAGATAAAAGCATAATAGTGTCGTCTGTTGTCATAACTTATGTATGTCTTCACTTGATTGACAATTGAAATGAGTCCAACCCGAGCATGACGTGAATATTACATGACATAAAATCCATATTAATGAATATCCCTCGTGCCATAATCTTCAAAACGTGTTAGTTTGCGTAACTCCACTCTTTCATACGTATGCCGCTACTAACATCCAATGATGGGATGTGGCACACCGATTGTTTGCATAACGTGCTTAGGCATGTTTGCTATTACGTTTTATTGTTTCTGACAGATATCGAGTGTATACGCTTTAAAGTCTCAATTATCTACAGAGCGTAAGTCACATTACTAAATTGATGCAATCTGGGGAAGCGATAAATATATGAGAAGTGTCACATTGCGTGGAGACTACTCGACCAGTGTACTGAGATTGTATCGTCCACTTAGCATTTAGCTACTGAGCACAGGACCCGGAGGCTATGTTTCCTTTAGTGTGATCAATAGAGGTACTTTGTGCACGGATCTACCAGATCAAAGGGACATTGTGCTCTGGGCAAGGGATCACACAGATAGACATGCAAATGGTGAACACAGTCAGAGCAAAGAGTCACTGCACACCAAATCGATTAAAATATGCGAAGCATCCTATACCAAGTGGTGACATCATCCCGCAATCTGATAACCGGCCTCCGTAGACAGTGGTTAACGCATCAAGTTTAACTCTAGACGGTACTGGGTTCAAATCCCATGAGTGGCAACTGGAGAAACAGGCCGTGATAATTATGTACTGTCCTGTCTGTGGGAAAGTGCACATAAACTAGCTCTCGCTACTTGCCAAACGAGTAGCGGTTTACTCTCTCACACTAGCAATAACATCTGTCCTGCACAGGCAGTCGAGTGAGGTGGACAGTGTGACCATGAGAGGCGTGCAGTACCTACTAGTCTTAATCCCGATGCGTGAACCACCATGCTACAGAGGCCTATCGCAACTATGTTATAGGAAAACAGATAAACACATTAATAAGGTCTTTAGGGGCGGTTACCGGAAATATACACAGACACATGCATGCGCAGTGTCTGTGCCAATATAGCAGCTTTGTTGCCGATCACCCATTGAAAATGAAACAAACTATCAACTTAGTGGACAGTTGAGAAGTGTCGTTGACAGCACAGTGCACTGTTTATTGGTCGCGAACCTTTCATTACGAAGAATTTGTTTGGAATAATTTGCTACGGCTTTGTATGGTAGAGCATTGTCTTCACTTCCTGTACATTCAGACACTTGGAGGCTTTCTCCGGAACCGCGTTTACACAACCTCTTCACAGCTGCTTCGCCGTGTGCCTCCCTTTGTTGTGATAATTCTCCAGTAATGAACAACGCTATGCATAAAGTCATTGTATTGAATAGACAACGGAGACTAGCACAAGTCAAAGCAAATGTGAAGCAATATAACTGCTCCTTGACATGCGCAGAGAGGTCGGGTCAACGAGCGCCACCTGCAAACAAAGATCAAAACAACAGAATACTCCCTCGTCTTCATCCCTGTGTTTAAAATGTTGTCCTATGATTACTCCTTGATAAATGAAGGTACCATACAATATTCATTGCCTTGGGTCGTGTACATTCTGAGACAATGTCACCAATAACTATTAATACAGTCATGTAGTTCAAAAACGGCACTTCAAGTTTAACAGTGAGTAGCGTGCATGCATACTTATTTTAATTCTGCACCTATTAGATCTATCTATAAGTATTTTATTGTAATTTTATTAAAGAAGTCCACAAAATTTTAAAGACGTAATTAACCATTCTCTTTTCTTATAGTAAATGTAACATTCAATAAAATGAAAACGCTTGTAATAAAACAAACGTAGTAACGGTATGACTTATTCAGCTGTTAACAGTGGGGTAATTTGGCGTCGCATGGTCTCATTGCTTGTTGCAAGAACCGCAGACAAAACAAATTGATTGCTAAAAATCCCCTAAGAAAACCCACCCCACCCCAAACAAAAATCCAACCCTCCAAAAAATAATTCGCTTACCAAATCATCATTGTTCATGATTAATTCTAAAAACGGCCCATTTCGTCTGTTTTTGTGGTTGCCTATGAATATGAACAATTTTGTCTCTGCTATACTAAGACTTTTTTTATGTATATTGTCGTTGTCTTCCAGTTGCATGCACATATCTGTTACATCCATGTGGTTGGCAATGCATTATATTATCAAAGTTTGTATTTTTTACTGCTGCGGGTTTTTCTTCTCCTGCTGTTATGAAGCATATTTTATTCATAGTTCATTATGAACTCAAATGCAGAAGCGAAACAAGAAGTTAAGGGTCTTGACGTATTGATTTGAGCGACATAAAGTCATTAACGTGCCTTCTGCTTCGCTCGTAATACTCTTTGATTACATTTTACATAATAATTGCCTCGGATAGAAACAGTTGCTTCGTGTAAAGTACACACTGCATGTACACATCTGTTACCAGCACGCAGAACGCTGCCAAAAGACTTCTCAAACTTGACATTTATTAAAATTTTCTCGGCAGGTGGCACTGTGTATTTTAGTCTCGCACCTGATTTTTCTCTGTGCTCTGTTGGATATCTGGCAAAGCAATGATACATTTTTCTTATTTTCTAACAAAGTTTGTTGTGCGTGCATCTATTTAAGTGCATCAAAGGGTACCGTGATTACTTGACCATACGAGAATATGCCGATATTAAAACTGAATAATCAATCATCGCAATATTTTCAATTAGTTGCGCCGTGTTCTTTTGATCTACGGAGAGGATTTAATGAATACCCCCTGGACTTTTTGATAGCTTGTTATATTGAATAACAAAGTCAGCATCCAAACATCGTCAACCAATTTTGTCAAACGCGATGAAAAAGTGAGCAAACATTTTACTATTATTAGCATGCATGTGGAATAATGTCATAAAATGGAAGGAATGCTTGCAATCTTGCAACAATATAATAGAAACGAACGTTTTATTATAACACTACATGTATATACACATAAGAAAAGAAGAATTATACAGTGATACAGTACACCAGCCTAGAAAGTTGTATTTGTGTTCAAAGATTAAGATTCAGCATATAGTGTCTATACATATCAGAACTTCTGAGATATTTGAGCGTATTTTAATTATAAGTATGCTGATTTTAAACAACGCCGTATCCTTCTGGCTCAGAAGTTGTTTCATCATGGCTCTATCGTCCATGGACAGGCGAAAACAAATGTCTATGGTAGACACAGATGATGTATGATTCAATACCTTACTTTGGCATGTTTTACGCTTTTTATCGTTTCGTTGATGACATCGGACAAACAATATGGTTGTGCTTATGCCTGTTGCCAACGGTGGAGCAGGATACGCCCATCTTTCGCGAACAACTGTTTTAATCACTTCTGTGACAGTGATTCCTAAGTACTTGTCATGTATCTCTATACTTTGTCGCAATATCCCTTCGACTTTTCCTTGTGCAGAAATACGTATTTGGTCATGTCAATGTTTTATCGTTTAGGTTGGGTGAAGGTAGGAAATGATGCGTGCAATACATGTGATGGTGATGGTGACGACGACTGATTTGACGCCATGCCTGCAGGGAGATGGGTTTGTGTACTTTGGATGGAGGTAACAGCTGACGCGTGCATCACTTCCTGTGAATATCTGATTGATATAGAACGATAATGAGCTAATAAGCGCGTGTGGCAAAACGGTTATATACTTGGACTGGTGAATTACTCGCTTGTTATCCAATTGCTTATTCAAAGTTAAAACATGTTTCACCGTTACAGCTAATGTCGGTGTACGTTTGTAAACGCACTATTTACAACGATTATTGACATGACATAATTATATCAAATCGCAATTATAATTCTAACCTTCCATTTTATTTGTGTGATACTTCTGTATTAACTATGGAATGTTTTGTCGATTGTTTGTATGACGAATAATTTGAACAAGCTTTTACCATAAGCCAAAGTCTATATAGAGGTAGATAATTAACGTTTTACGTTTTGTGTTCTAATGATGTCTATAGTAACAGTATGTAGATGAAAAGAAGAAAACAATAAAGATGTGTATATTGCACTACACAGAAAACTATTCGATATAGTAGTCTACATTGACCTCACAAACGCATTGTCATAGTGTCAATGAAAACAATAAACAAAACAAAACTGGCTTTGCTCCTATTTGGTGCTACAAATTGGGCAGAATATGTCCACCTTTCTCAAACACGTTGTATAGCATCATTGCTTTGGCTGTACATCGTATGCGCACATCATTACGATTTTTCACTACTTCTCTATGACTGTCTTGTTCGTGAACAAGCATTTGGCTGTGTTACGGGTTTTCTGATACATACATTTAATATAGACATTTGTTATTGTCAAGGTTGTAATTTTTGCTAGTCTTTCTTTTTTTGTGTCAATGATAAATAACTAAAAATGGAAAATATCAAGTTAATCAAAAACGAAATCGAAATGAAGAGGATGCAGATATGAACAGCATCATACTTCTCAAAAGGAGGTGAGCTTGAACAAAAAGTGATCTTGAATAAAGAGTCATTCTAAATGGATTGTATTTATCTTGTGCAGATTATTTCTCAACAAAAGAAAGTGTGTGACGAGGATCAATAGAAAATGATTTGCGGTTGATAATTGTTGTGATAACTACAGATTGTAAGCAATTTTGCGACAAACAAATTAATTGACAGTGGCCAAAATACTTGCCGATTAATTGACAATCCTAGTAATTATTGTATTTTGATCACATAGCTCAGTGAGCAAGCCACGCAAAGTTCATCGGCGGAGTGATAGCTGGCAGTCCGTATTAGAACTTCCTTGCCTGGGACACGCTGACGAATAGGCATCAAAGGATCAGAAATGAATTGGTTCAGTGTCTTTACAAAGGCTCTGACCATTGCTCAACGTACGACTTGCTTCTCCGTGACTGCCAGTCGATGTGCATCACAGTAGTTTGTAACCCGACGCCGTCTCATCTGCCGAAGGTGGAGCTCAGTTCACATATTGCCTCGGTGCAGAGGAATCCACTTGGATTATTCGTTGACCGATGACCAGATCATACCCACACGTCACTTGATATGAGATGACGGCCAATGAAGAATGACGATATCACTCTTTGATCATACTGGTACAAGACAAAAGAACAAAGTTGTCCTGTCCACGCAGAACTGTTTTGCTCTTAAATTTGTCATCTTGGTCAATATAATGGAATCGATGATTCGTCATTTACACATCATTATACAAGTATGTACAGTTAAAACAAATTCACTCACTAAATGTACCAAAAGAACTACCGATTAGATTTAGACATGTGCAATGTATCAGCGCTTGGTGTATCTAACATCTCTTCAGACCAATACCTATACAAAATATATTGCTCACTTTCAAAGGTAAACACATTTTAATATCTACAGACTATCTGCGTTTAATCTCTCCTTAAGACACAGATACAATACTATTGACAGGACCAGAATGTGCACTCTCCGCCAGTTGAAAAGGCCATCAATAGTGTTCTTATAGAGTTTTTTCAGTACTATTAGAGACATGCATCAACGTCTACAATCAATTCTGTCGTCATTATTCACTGATTGCAATGACTAATTACAACTTTGAAACTCAATGCCCCAAATGCTGTCTACTAGTGGAAACCGATTTTCGATATGCATGTTGTAGTAAGAGCCGATGGGTGTATGGAATACAATCCATTCAAAATATTATCTAAAATAGAACAATCAGGGTATGCAGAACATAACAAATCCATTCAATTATTTATTCCTGCTGCTGAATTCTTGAAAATGCCGTCTGTGAGTAGGAAGGTCAGGGGTTAATATTAAATACACATTCACAACAGCTGTTGCCTTTATGTAGCAGTGATGGGTGTTTGTATGGTAGCAGTTATAGAATTGGCACTTATGGCGTGTTCATGTTGATGGTGTTTGTTATTGGTTTTGTGTGAAATAAAGTTAGCGAGTGATATTGCCTACTCTTATCAAGAATCAAAATGACGATGTATACCACTAACTAATAATAATAATAATCTTGGGCTTTCATTGCAGAATATGTATTATAACACATGAATTCTTGTACCAAGACTCGACTATAATAATATTAAAATAGGAAACCATTATAGTATGGCCTTGCAAACGTTCTTCCCTGTTGCTATTAGCAGTATCCCCAGCGCAAGCAACAAGACGCCATCATCCAACTGTGTTCCTGCAGCAGATGTCTTTTACTCTCAGAACTTTCTAATTATTGCTAATCTCGAGACATACCATTGATTTTCTTCTCGGGAGATAGTAAGGTGAACTTAATCACTGGTCTCGTTAAAACAAGGCCAAACGAGGCCTATAATCTACTGGAGGATAATAAGCAGTCTCTAATATCCACGCGTTTCATCATTGATTTGATGATATGACACGATACGAGCGCTACGATTCTCATCAGACTATCTTCTTCAGTTCTGATTAAACCAATGCGTGTCCTTCTATTTGATATATCGTTCTTAATAACGCTATCATGACATGGACTATAATTTACCACAAATCGCCGTTTCAAGTCTTCCTCAAAAGACATGCGTTATATTGTGTAGGACATTGAATATATGACATCTATTTAGAACTGTACTGATTCAGCACATTGCATTAAGATGAGTTCTTTTTTAATGTAATTGTTAATAGAGAATAACACATGTTTGGTCGTTAGATATCATGTATTTTGCAACTAGTAACGAGCGAAAGCAAGTGATATTTCTCAGTAAGTAAATATTATGATAAATAATTCCCTTGTTACGTTTGGCATCTTGAGTAATGAAACAATGATCTGAATTATTTCACACGGGATACATACTAGTACTTTAAATTATTCTAAAAGAACGGAAAATGAATGCAATTTTGGATAGATGTTATTTCTGTAACATCGCATTGCGTTGAGAAACTAAGCACGTCTGATACAATTGGAGAATAGAGTATTATAAATACCAAGACATAACATGACCGTGCACAAGTAAAATTTATTGAGAGGTCACAAGACAAACACCTTGGATAAATTGTTTAAAAAATATCATATTGGATTATCTCGTGAATTTTTATTTTAATTGTTTCAATTAAGGCTCCACTTTTCTACATAAAAACACCCCACTTCAGAGAATCCTGTGCACGGGCCTATGCTAACCACGTTCTTACAACATCTCTCTAATTAATTTAATGACACGACCGTGGGATTTATTGTGATTACATTTAAGATATAACAAAATCGATTCAATGAAATCTATTTAAACACACAAAGGACGAAACATTACAGTTGTGAGATTCAATCATTTTTTCCTCTTTTATGTATTCTCGACTTTTGGCCTTTTGGAGGAGATAAGATAAATGATGCAATAAATCAGCCACCATCATTACGCTTATTATTATACGTTCCATCAGGCCGGCCGAACTGATCCTGAAGTAATCAACAGCTAACTAATTATACATGTTAAATAGTTCATGTGACAGCCCGATAGCTCTGCACGGCCACTAATGAACTTCCTCTATCACAGACACTTTAGTTTTGCCTTTGATACGCTTTTTAATTCATCATGCGTTGAAATGTTTGATTTGTGTTCATCTTTTCATACTTAATCGTGCACGAATATTAAATTACAGACGCAGCAATAATCTAGTGATGATATAGCTTAATGAGAGAAAGTAGCAAGTAGGATTATGCAGCGCAGCCTAGTTGTGGGCAACCGTTCTGTTATTAACCCAGCTTTAAGCTTTAAGATGTATATACGTGCTCTTTTTTATTGAGATAACTTAATGTGTAAAAACTATTGATAAGAAACAGTATACAGAAAGTGACTAATTTGCTTCCCGGTGCTATATCTATGACATACGATCGATGGTTACCAACGCTATTTTTTTAAATCCTGGAAATAGGCAGTTCGTTGTCGAGATCCAAACGCAACTGTGTTTACAACTATACGCCCCATCTCCCCACCCACACACACATCCCCCCACACAAAACCCACGCAAGCAACCCACGCACGCATGCAGAGAGAGAGAGAGAGAGATAGAAGGGGGGATATGGAGGGAGGGAGAGAAGAGGGAGGGAGAGA
>JAULBR010097385.1:0-11549 GCA_032355825.1 Melanodrymia aurantiaca
TATGTATGTATGTATGTATGTATGTATGTATGTATGTATGTATGTATGTATGTATGTATGTATGTATGTATGTACATTTGTATGTATGTATGTATGTATGTATGTATGTATGTATGTATGTATGTATGTATACACAAATAGTTTTTCCTTTTCACCTGGTGTGTTGAGATTGTTATTAATTACAAGAAAAACATCATTTTTGGCACATATTGGTATACGTTTAGATGGGTTATGAACATTCAAGAGAAATCAAGTTTTGTCAATTGAAATGAATTTTCCAACATTTGGTTCTCTTGTCAATTTAGATGCACAGCCACTTTGATCACTTGTGTCCGATTGTCACTACTACAGTACTAGTCTAGTCATTACTATTTTTCAATATTGGATCAGGGATGGAATGCAGACTATCAATACAAGTTTCAAGATCAAATGACGATACCAATGTGTTTGACTAAAATCGCCTTTTTTATTTTAATTTTGAACCGTTTCATAAAAACTGCAGTCAATGTTAGTAACATATTGATGAGAATTGTTAATCGAGTCGTGATCACTGCAAATAAAATTCGAGAAGGGAAAACCTGCTACCACAAGTACCAGCACTAGTATCAGGATCTAATGACGGTAGAGATGTATTTGACTTTGGCGTTCTTTTTTATTTTACAGTTTTGAACTCTGTTTCACGACTACTATCATTGTGATTAACAATTAATTGTGGCTGTTGTTTTTCAAAGGGGAAAACATATTACATGCACCAGTACTAGTGTGAAGAGGCAATGATGAGCACTACACTACTGATGTATTTGACTGGAACATTCTTACATAAAGCCTTTTTGACTAGTAGACACTACATATGCATCTTATGTTTAACAGTAGTCATTATCCGGATTAGTAAAATATAATAATAAAGTAGAATAACGGCCGTCCTAAGAGTAATAAAGTTCTGTTTCGATTTTTGGAATAATTGAGACTATACGAAAAGCAGTCACTATCCATGTAACAGTGCTCAATGAATGGCATCCTGAGCGAGAAACAAAGTGCAAAATGAAAAGAGCCATTAACAAACGTACCGGTATGTGCTTAGTTATATGCAGTTTTGCAACACATACTGAAAAGCTTGTCTAACATAGAAACAGCCAGTTAGCTCCCTTATTGGAAGTGTGGCCAAGTTTATGTACAGGGGCGAGGGGTTATTTTGTAGTTTGACCATTGAAAATTGCACAAATATGCTTATGCACAATTCCGCATACGGCACGAAAAGACATGCCGAATATAACGGTGCCGTTTTAGCCAATGCAAGGTTCATTTTAGCCATACGTTTTGGTGCAGTTTTAGACATGTTTTGGTGCAGTTTTCGCTAATGCGAGGTGTGTTTTGACAAATACGTTGTGCCGTTTTAGCCCGTTACCATGTGCGTAGCTACGAGTACACTTTTTTCACGCTGTTTGAAACTTGAAAATTAATGTATGAATAATAAAGGGTCAATTGCTGTGTGTTTCTTCTATTTGCCGTTTCAACAGAGAACTTTAACTATTATAATATTAGTGCATCGGGAAACAGAGAAACGGAATGCCATCTAAAATACTGTTTCTTATTACTAGTTAATTACAAAATCTAAATCATAAAAATGTAGAGAATCTAGTCTTAAATAGCCACCCAAGGGACTGATAACATTTGTTTGTTTAACGACAATACTGGAACACATTGATATATTAATAAGCGGTTATTTGATGTCAGAAACGTGATTACATTGACACATGGTCTCAGAGGAAACCAGCTGTCGCCGCTTAGCTTACTTCTACCGAAAAACAGCCAGGAGACTCTTATTTGCACTACCCCATGGACAGGATAGAACACACCATGGAATTTGATAAACCAATCTTGGACTACTGGCTGGAACAGAAAATAACCTATAAAATCCATTCCACGGAGGATCGATCATTCGACCCATCGTGCCACAGGCAGACATTCTTGCAATGGGCTACACACCCCACCCCATCGACCAAGCTCCAGAAAACGAAATTGAGTAGGCCTACACTAGTGTACACATGACACACATGTTGAGAGCCTGGCCCTACCCCTAGGCCTGGTTACCCATTTTAATATAATCTAGATGTACTACCACTAAACCATTATAAACACATAATTATTTTCGCAACCTACTCTGTATGAAAACTTCATGTTTACTTTAAATAAATTCCTTTTAACTGTCTATACAAACAAATATTAATACAACACTCATCAAAACCATGTGTTCTCCCATGTTTTTGTAAACCTACTGAACTGTTTCATGTGTTTTGATTGGTCAACGCAGTAGAAAACCATCAAATGAGAACTGTTTATAGAACGAGAATCCGTGTATCACATGATCATATGACATATCGTCACTCGCCATATTTGATAGATTCTAGTGTGACTGAGAGTTGTACTTGTTTCTTTTTAATAGTTCCTATATATTTCATTTACCTAGCAAAACAAGAGACTAAAACAAAATGAGCAGTTTTCCTGAAGACGCTCCCCCATACACGCCTTTCTTTGGGGTAATGGGCATAACTGCAGCTATGTCTTTGTGCGGTAAGTCCGGCGAAAGTTAGGGGATATTGATCAGATCATTAAATATGTAATTTGCTATGCTGCTCATTAGATTGTACTTATTTTACTGTATGATGCTTACAATAGACAACATTATATACCTATCTATAGCATATGGAATGATAATGCTTTATCTTAATTCTGGGGTGCAGAAAGTATCTAAAGCAGTTCTATCGGAGAAAAATATGGTGACATTGTGACTGATCAATTCATGATGCTCTGTCAGACCAGTAGTGTAATTATTTCTATTTGTCCAATGGAAGCGTCATTCCCTGTGTTAAACACATGGCCATCAGACTATAATAATTTTATCTTGAAAATATATCGCATGATACACGATTTGGTCCGTAAATACATAAACTAACCGTATCAGGGGTGGGGAAAAGACAGATTGCCCCGGTCACTGACCATTTGACAAACCGTGTGACCGGAATTATTTTTGAAAAACGGGTGTGTGCCGGTCACAATATTAACGTCATTTTACTTTAGAAAAAGATTTATTTACTAACTTTTACTGTTTTTGTGTCTTCAATGGTACCCTTGATCGATTATACTTAATTACTGTGAATTTTATCCATAGATTATAAGTTTTAAAAAATTCAGTACTTAAATAGCAATACTTCTATCAGTGGTTTTGTTGTTGCCGATAGGAAAAACAATGGTGAAATGCCAATTAATACCTCTTACATTTTAAGCATGTATCCGGTCGTGATTCGTTGAGTAACGTGTTTTGATTATGTACACTGTCGGTAAATAATCAAGGTGTGTATGTGCATGCAGCATCGTTGATATAGCCATTAAGGAGATTACTGGATTGAACATCTGTTTCATTTAATGTTTATTGCGAAATTAGCGACCAGTTAATAAAACAATAAGTTTCCGTTTGGCAACAAGCACTCGATGCAGTAAGGTTCTGGTTGATTGTGTTCAATGTATCAAGCGGTTCTCAAATGACGCAACATATCACAACAGAATTGGATCGTGACATGTGCGAAAATGAAACAACACGATTCCGGTAGCAAAAGCCAGACAGTGTGGTGCTTCTGTCAAGAATGTCGCTGCTTGAAACAACACTGCCTGAACAGTTTACTATGATCGTTTGTTTAGGTTAATCTACAATTACGTATTTGTTACAGTATATAACATTGTTGCTGGCTCTTTGGACACGTTCGGTGCAAATTCATAAATTATATATATAAAGCAATAAACGAAATTATGTTATCGGCTTAGTATTTAACAATTAACACGGAAAACATAAATAGTTTACACCGTTTTGTAAAGACCTTTGCGATCAACCAATCAGAAACGACTTTATATGGACAGTTTTCTATGAAGTTCAAGGTCGGAAAATGAACTTGTGACAAGTAGCTTATACAAACTATAGGCGTAACGTCATAGTACTTACCATTTATTCACTATGCGTACACTGGAAATAGGTATTGTGTTTATGAGTGCATGTCTGTATCTTTATTACATGCACTGTCGATTAGTACAAAATTCAGATAGGTGTGGACTGATGTCATGGGTCACCGTGACCTGTCAGACGTGTGTTACAGACATTTCAACAAGAACTCTAATGTATATGTCATGATCATCATGCTCTACGAACAATCATTAAAAGTGTTTTAACGTTCAGAATGAATGCAATATATGGTATAAAAAACATTCAAAGCTTGATAAACAGTAAAAATAATAAATTATTTGTTTAAAAAGGGAAGTAACCCATGACGTGTTAAAAATGTCCGGTTGTCAATTTGACTTTTCCCCACCCCTGACCGGTATCGTATATTCATTTTAATGAATTTATGTACTTTTATGAATAATTACAAGTGTAGAAAACTCTTTTGCCAATTTTTATTACAATTCCCAATTGGCGCCTTTGAACAACAGTGACACCTCAGACCTGAATTAGATCCATTTAAGTAAAAGACATGTTGTCTTTCCCCCAGGATTTGAGTTCAGAGGATTGGCAAAATAACAGGCCGAGCCCCAAAAGACAAAGCGCTTGAGACTTTTGAAAATTTAATTACTTTTATGTCCATTCTGGAGTAGATATGGGTGTCATAAACACTTATTATAGAAGTGTAAAACAAAGATATATTATAAGTATTAATAATTAATAACGGGGTATGTGTTATTCAGCGTATAAAATTTGGCACGAACGATTTTGTCATTCGGTTATGTCAAACGAAAATCAACACTCGAATGACAGATTGTTCGTGCAAAAACTCTAACCGTTCATCAAAACAATCTAATTACAGACGTGTATCGGCCAATATCATCATTGCTTTGGAATTTTTTTTGTTTGTTTCTGAATTCATATACAGGGTTGAAAATTAGCGGTAGCCACGGGCAACCTTTATTGGCGAAGGGCAACTACAAATTTTACAAGGATAGTCCGTCGGGTGACCATCAGTTTTAAAAAGATATGTAACTTTCCAACACTAATTTATAATTTATTCACTCTGATAAAAATAAACAAACATGTAGCACTACCTGTTGAATAGATATTCGGAACACTTCGTAAGCATTGTCAGTAATGTTCGTAAAATCGGCCGATGAGATGTAATCCATATTAAATTAATTATAGTGTTTCCAGTTGGTCCAAGTTCGGACCTCATAAATTTCTATGCGGGGACCGTAAACATTGTTGCAAATAAAAGGGACTCGCATTTGTAATCAATCCGCCGATAAAATAATATAAACGTTTCATGGTATGATTAGATACTACGATTTGTTGTCGACTAGTTTGTGATTGTTGTAACTTTATAACAAGTAAACTCGTACGTACAGCGTAACACTACAATTTCTCATAGAAAACATCAGCCTTTCAGTAGGCTACCCACAAAAGGGGGAAAATTCCTTGCGATCGTAAATGTTTACGACAAATATATTCCCAAAATTTTATTTTCCAATTTCTTCCACTTCGGTCGATTGACGAATTGTACCTGAAATTACATTATTTCCGTGGTTGTTAGTTTTCGTTCCAGCCTTTTCCGTTCACTTGCCCCCATCTCCCCTCCCTGCACGTTTTACCATTCTCCAATGCACTTGTTTGTACTACACTTCTATACTAATTATAAGTGTACATGACAGACATAAATACTCCAGAATGCAGGTAAAAGTAACTGTATTTTCAAAATAACATTATGGGGGATCCCCACTCTACCATTCTTGCCCTCTTCTGGACCTCAAGGTTCACGTTCAACTATTTTACCAACCCCCTGAAGTCAAATCATGGGAGAAACACTGTATACAACCAGTGTGAATTTGGTTTTTGTGATAGTTTTTAATGCGATAATTGAAGGACTAGTTGAATTTGAGAAGGGCCAGTTAGCTTTTTCTTCAACTGGCCCTGCTGGCCACCATGATTTTCATGTTAGTTTTCAACCCTGTGTATATATACACCTGTAGTACCGGTAGTCTAATTACTGAAGTTTACTTAAATTCATAATCATGTAAATTTTATGTTCTAACCTCAGTCAGTATGTACAACACATGTTCAAAAACAACCTATATTAAATATATTATAATTAAATATTTATTTTATTATGGGAGGAAAAGGTACTTACAGGTGCATTGGACCGGAGGGATATTTGTTTATTCATGACTTGATAATTATGTTTTCAGCTCTCGGAGCAGCTTATGGAACTGCAAAGTCAGGAACTGGGATATCTGCCATGGCTGTGATGAGACCTGAGCTCATTATGAAATCGGTCATCCCTGTTGTTATGGCTGGTATTATTGCTATTTATGGTCTCGTCGTGGCTGTTGTTATATCACAAAATCTTGAGGCGGAAAATTACACGTTTTATAAGTAAGTATTCCATATATATTCAATTCCTTTTTATACATTATTAAAGTCATCTCGAACTCAATAATCATGAATGGCACATATATCTCAAAGCAACACCTGGGTACTGACGGAGTGACTATTGCATCCCATACAAACGTGTCATGTGTATTGGGGTCGAAATTAAAATTTTGTACCACTATCCCAAAGGAATAGTGAATTTCAAAAATCACTATTCTGTCTGCAAATTTAGTATCCCTTTAAAAATACGTTATAGTAATTCTTTGGTGCATAAAACAATAGATTTATTAAAGCGGTCTTCTTTGCGTTCACTGGTTTATTAAAGCTGGTAACAGCACAGAAGAAAAGATGGTTTGTTGAGTACGACTACTATAGCTCCCGAATGAAGGAACAAGCATCTATCTAATCAGATATGTATCATTATTCCATGTTTTATTTCCACTTTCATAAACGGAATAGTGTATATTTTGACCCCTGGTGTATGTTTATTTTGAACCTCGTCTTCAAAGTACACACATGTATTATCTCGAATGATAGGTACATGTATAAATGTGCACAAATTGCATGGGTGTAACCGTGTTAACTGTTAGTCAGGAGACTATTCAATCGTGAAAGAAATTCTAAGTGGGTTTTTTTAGGGTTTTTTTTATGTAAAGTAATTTTATCTAAACTATAATGAATTTTCACTCGCCCAAATTCACTTTTGTTAACACCCATGTAATTGTGTTTCCCTAATTAATAATTTCAATTGATTTCTATTTAAATGCTATGGACTCATGACAGTAATTATGTTTTGTAGGAGCTTTCTTCATCTTGGAGCAGGGTTAAGCGTTGGGCTCAGTGGACTAGCAGCAGGATTTGCCATCGGGATAGTTGGTGACGCAGGGGTGCGTGGAACGGCACAGCAACCCAGGCTGTTTGTGGGGATGATTCTAATTCTTATCTTTGCTGAAGTACTCGGTCTTTATGGACTCATTGTTGCCCTCATTCTGTCGGTCAAGCAGTGATCTGTTGTATACAGAGATAGCTCGTATGAAATAATCTCTGCAGTGAAACAAGGGACTTTTAAAACAACCTACATGGGGAGACAAGAACTTCTTTCACTGGAGAGTGCTTATCACAATCTCCTCATGCTTCCGTTAATGTTTCAAAAGTACCGAGGTATGACGAGATTTAGTTTCAGGACACTTGTATTTCAGTTTGTGGGTATTGCTGTCTGAGTCACTTCGATGTATTGTGAAGTGATATCTAAAGGGATATATGTAAATATTGATATTAAAACTTTGGCTTATTGGAATAGCTATTTTGTGGAATGAAGACCAGATATGTCAACATCTAGTGCTTTAATATGGGTGATTTTGCATGGTAAATTGTAGAAATACACTGCGGTTTTGGCCACAACGAAAGGATACGTGCCAACAGAATCATGCAGGATAATAGGGATGGATATGAACTCCTCTGCACTGTAAATTATTAACATGTAGAGTGTAACCTAACCATGATGTGTATATTTCATAAACACAAATAATCTTAGACATCTATAGGAAAATCTGTATCCAAAATGTCTCCCCCGATACCATCATTTTACAATTCTTTCTACACTTGTATTTTCCATTAAGCTGATTTTGATATTAAAAAATAATAATTAGAAGTTTCTCTTCAAGGGTTAACATGTCTTTTAAATTCAGGTTGTTAAGGGGTAGGGGCGACAGAATATTACATCTTTGCTTTTAATATCGATTGAAATATGAGGTTATGAAATGAATTTTGAACAAATTCTGTATGTCCTTGACCACTCTTGCCTTGCTAGAAAGCATAGTGGCCCAACCTACCAGCACCAGTAACTCTATATATATGTTTCCTGTCCACAATGTTGTGTGTACATTTTATGTGACTGCAGTTGGTGCATACAAGTAGTTCAGTGTGCAACCTGGTCGTCATGTTTGTAATATATGTATAGATGTAGTGGGTTTTCTGTATAGGTCTGTGATTCGAGTTACTTATATGCACATAGTGGATCTTGTGATCGTTCGCATAAATAGTGATATTCAGCATTCAAACAGAAGATAAATACATCGTGGTCCCCTTTGTTGGTCAACGAAGATATTTGATGGGTTGTCATCCAGCTACGGTGGGGGAAAATATCACAAGCATCTTATGGGTTGATCATTACTTCCTTGATTTCTGCTGTTTTAAAATAGAAAATTGCAAATCCTTTATAAGTTGTAGTTTTGGATTTGTTCCGATATCATTTTTATCAACTTCTTGTCACTTTCTCTGTTAATTTTGACATTATTTTTGTAATGTCTTGCCAAAATGTGTGATATTGCATTAATTTAATCTATACATATTTTTTGTTCCTTAGATGTTGGTTTAACATTCCAAGAATATATATTGCAGTTTTTTGACACCAAAAACACAATGTCCATGAATGATTTGGGTTAATTTTAAATCTTTGACTGCTAATTTTAAAAATCTTTCCAATTAATTCATTGGTCTCTGCTTTCGATTTGTATGTAAAAAAAAAATTCTGCTCACCCATTATTAACCAGTTTTGTCAAACTCATATTCATTTGTTGTAAATTTTTATTATTGTCAGAATTTGTAGATATGTTTCTGTAAATTGTGAAATCTATACATATTGAGCTATTCATTTTTTTAAATTCCGGGCCTGCACAAACTGGACAACCGATTATTTTAACTAAACTTTTGGTCTGGATTTGTTAAAAAAATACCCTCTACCGGTATTAGTAAATTTCGATGTTATATTTTGCATGTGCTTTTTAATTTTCAGTGCTATCAGTTTCTCAAAATTATTTTCAATTATTAAAAAAAGGGTTACGCAAACGTTTTCAGTATAACATGTTTTCCTGTTATGCATAATTTCAATTTGTGCAGGCTTTTATTCGTGTTGTTATGTTCACGATTTTCTCTAGTTAACAACACATAAGTCAGACAGCAGTATAAACATTTTCTAGTTAGCTGCACAAGTTTTTGATGTCTGTTGCAAGGGTTTGTGTAGATGCCATATTGTTAGTATGACAGGAAGCAGTTGAATCGTATTTGTGTAAGTTTGTATTGTTTTCATTGTCATAATGTATACAAAATAAAGCAAGAGTATCATCCTCATTTGTCTTAAGTCGTATTTGTAGTGAGCATTTTCTCATGGAGTTAACTTTGTACCTTTTACATAAATTATAGTGAATTAACATCACCTCCCTTGGAAACAGTCTGGTCAAAGGCCTCCATTTTTTTTATGCATCATGGTGGATGCTTGGATAGAAGATTAGTCGAGTTCAGTTTTCTCAAAATGTTAATGTTGTAGGCATTTTAATCAAACCAGCTTTTAAATATAATTCATGGATGATAAATAGGGTAAACATAATATTTTAGAACTGGATTTGGAATGAGTAGTATAGCTGTCATTTTGATCATGTTTTAGGGTTTAAAACGCAAAGTTTAATTGGGAAAATGCCCTTATCTAAATTTATTACGGTACTTGTGTACAGTATAGTTTAAATGGGTTATCAAAAAATTTCACCTGTTAACTGCCAGTCATATTTAGAATTTTAGAGCTTAAAACTTCAAAATCGAGCTGGGCAAACACCATATTTCAAATAAATACCCACGAAATGTGTTTTCTTTCAACCTGTGATCCAGCGCTGGTACATCAAAGGCTGTGGAAAAGTGCACATTAAAGATTCTTTGCTGATAATTGCTAAGAGCTATGTGATGGCAGTAGATTTCGTCTGAGACCATGTGTTTAGATAACTGACATCAAAGAGCCAGCTATTATTATTCGATGTGCTTCAGAGTGCTGTCATTAAATAAACTAATTTGATTTTTATGATTGTCTAGACTACTTCTTGATACCAAATGGACTCATGAAAAGGAAACCAGACTTATGGTAGAATCTTGTAAGCTCTTTTGTTCACCATAATACTTATTACAACTATTCTTATCTAGTACACATTTTTTTGCTTTCAATGCACAATTTTACCACTTATTGATGGCAAATGCTGATTATTCCACTGGTTTAATACACACGTACATGTATGGTGCAAGTGTTCACTATGATCAGCTTTAGTTCCGAATTGGCAGGATTTACCTACATGTACATGTTCAAGGCAGTGTATCTATCCTGCCTGTGAGACTTTTCCTATTTCAGTGAGACCTGCCATCTGGAAGGCTACACGAAAAGATCTTCATTGCCTAGCACCGATTTACCCAGATTCTTTTTGTTTTGGTACCAATGCCTGATGGATTTTGCAAAATTAGCACAATATTTTATGATAAATTGGAACGAAATCTGTAATCTAGTTATCAATGGGTGTGGTAAAATGTGCACTAATAACATCAAGAGTAGTAGTGTTGACAAGGACATGATGAAATTGTCCACATCATAATAGATGTCATCGTTCCTTCTTTTTTATAGAATATGTTTATGCTTCTTATAAATATTTATCCATAATTGAGGTAAATCTAAATTTCTATTCAATTTCATACCCACATAATTGAAATAAGACAAACAAAAATAAGACAACAATTTCAAACTTCATACATGGATGTCGTTCTCATTTGCAATATGATGTAGCGATATAATTCTAGATATATGGTAAAAGTGACTGGAATAATTTATGATTCATGAGGTTCAACAATGAAATAAAGACTACCCTTTCACAGGGATCTGATTCCAGAGGTTTCCCCAGAGTCAGATGGCAACGATAAAACTGCAGTTTTCCATAAAATCTCATTTAGATAATTTGTTATTAGATGAGATAGTTTTTTTCAACTGAATGCTATACATGATGAATAACAGAATATAGGATATTTCATGTAGGTAGTTCCTTGTACGTTTCCAATAAGCAAATGTCGATTTTTTAAGATAAAAATAAATTACGTGGTGGCATGCAAATAAAATTATTTTGTATTAGCTAAGTAGTCTCAGAAACAACATGTCTATGGATAGGGTTTTATTCTAGTGTATTTACATAGTATATATTACTATGTATATTACATGTATGTACAACAGCGACAGGCTTCTATATACAGCAGAATCTCGAGAAACTGTTCGACCCAAGCATCAGCAAATTAATATAAAGGTTTAATTCGGGACTTCGATCTTGGTTCGAGCGTTGCCATGTAT
>JAULBR010097396.1:0-11547 GCA_032355825.1 Melanodrymia aurantiaca
TGTGTGTGTGTGTGTGTGTGTGTGTGTGTGTGTGTGTGTGTGTGTGTGTGTGTGTGTGTGTGTGTGTGCGTGCGTGTTTGCGTGCGTGCGTGGTCAGGTCTTTGTGTATTTGGTTGCGTCAATGTTTGTCGTTTAGGTTTGCTACAAACAAATTAATTACCCCTAGACTGTATGATAAGAAAATACAGTACATGTAGTTTGATAATGTTGGTATTCCCCTCGTTACGGACGGAACACATCTTAAAGATAAACTCAACGAGACACTCAGTGACATCGTTGATCTGCAGGTAGCTGGAGACCTATAGTCCGAGAAATCTCTCACTGACAAGGATCCAGATAGACATTTGGCTGGCTGGACGACCCTCCATCTAGACCCTTGTCAGTGAGTTTTCTCGGACTACATGAAACCACGTGTTTGTGTTCTTTTAATTGACATCTTGTTGACAGCAGTAGGTCATTGACATGTTACACAAACCTTCGACAGCCTGGGGTAAGCAATATATCGTACAATGGGAAACCGCTTTTTACCATTTACAGGTTTCGCGTAATCAATAAAATTATAAATAAACCCATCCACGCGATCGAAATGACAGACATGGTCTTATATTACTCAAATGCGACTTATTTTTCACGAGCTAGAATTTCCTAAAAGTACTCTTCACTGTCAACTTATTTAAACAACCAAACATTGACATGGCCAAATGCGTATCGAGGGCGCATTACGACAAAGTGAAGGTGGCATGTACATGTACTAACTAATCGCAGCGAAATCAGTGATGATGCGAGGTGTTCGCGAAAGTTAAGCGTATACTGCCCCACCGTTAGCACCCGTCGCAAGAACAGAAATAGTGTCTCTCTGCCGTCTTCATGAAAACGATCAAAAGCGTAAAACAGGTCAAAGTAATGTATTGCACCAGTCATCATAACGTATCAATGATGGGTCATATTATTCTGAAATAGCATTTGAATGTCTACGATAAATTGTTTAAACATTTTAACCAGTACGTGGGCGGTATACGTCTAATGAAACAACTTCTGAACCAGAATTAAGGACATGCATGGCGTTGATTAAAATCGGCATATTATGAGCATACCCTGCAGTATCTCAGATGTTGTGATATGTAGACACCGTATCTTGGAGGCCATGTTATAGAAAACAATATAATCTAGGCTAGGATCAATATCAATCTAATCAGTGCCTCCGCCGTGCAGCCAGCTTGTTACAAGAACCGCAATCAAACAACAGATTGTCTTCGTCAACCAATCTACTGGAAGAACCAGCGTGAAGCAAACTAGTTCACGATGTGTCACATCATTGACTCAGATGATGCCTGATGAAATACCCTACATTGACGGTTTCCAAAAGTGTTCGTGTAAACTCTTGACAAAACAAAATGGCTGTACTTACGACCGGTGCCAACGGTAAGGCAGGATACGTACAACTTACGCGATCGCCTAGTATCATCGCTAGCTGTTTTTGAATGTCCCTTCGACTCTGCCTTTTGCAGATATACGCATTTGGCTATGTTACGTGTTAAGTCGTTTAGATGTACACTTCTGCAAATTAACGAATTATGCAAAAGTTACTTTATATAATTAATATGCAATCTGATTAAAATTAGAAGCAAACATTCACTATCGTTTCTCATTATGATGTTATGAAGTCCAATAGAAGGTCATTACGGTTACCATTTGATATTTCATTCGACCAATCAATGGAGAGCTGGTAAAAGCAGCCAGGCGATTAACTCATTTGAAACACCTCGGTATACTTACTAATCATACCTGGTGGTTACCGTAATGAAGCTTCATCTCAATAGAAATAATTATATTGTGAAGAATTCGTAAATGATGTTGTTTCAAATCAGTTGCTGGTTCGAGTAACCTGTGTATGCCGGTATTAAAGTATAGACATGGTACTATGATACATTTATTTTTAGTCCGAAAAAAACTGACTGACAGGCCTGCAAAATGTCCATCTAGACCCTTGTCAGTCAGAGTTTTCTCGGACTAATGTATTCTATGCTTCAAACAATAATTAGAATAACCAGTTTACAATACTGTTTGTATTGTCTCTATTTTTGTAATCCCACCCCCAGCGAGACATGTGTTTAATCTTGGCTGGCGTCTTGTGCTGGGAATATGAAATATGAAAAAGTCATAAATGTGTCCAGACGAGCTAAATTCGTCTGAAGGTCGCCAAGGATCACCTTGCGCCGATGGTTTATGACGCACCTTCAGTTCACTGTGTGCTGATTGATGTCCGCTGGCTCTTACATAAACTGGATGTCAGTCAGATAGCAGACGTTGTGTAGGTAATCATAATAATACTCGTGCTTGATTGCCTTTCACAAAATTACTTATTACGTGTAATATACACGGATTTGCTATTAGGTGGAGGCGTAACGGTTCTTCCCGCCGGAGTATCTCAATCTAGCTCTGTGGTTAGAGCAACCACCTGGAATGCATGTCGTCACATGATCCATCCTCCGCTATATACCCGTTATAATCTGTTGTTGTTTTATCTCGTTCCAACCAGCGGTTCACTACTGGTAAACCAAATCTAAACGACACACAATGACACAACCACATGCTTAGCTCTGCATAAGGCAGAGTCGCATGGACATTGCGAGAAATTCGAGATGGCACACATGTTCTCACAAATCACAGCCAATGGCTGTAGTATGTGCTATCTTATCTGTGGAGAAGTACGCAACATTGAAATGATCCATAAACGCTAATTAAAAAACTGACTAATGAGACCATGTGTCGAAATCATGTCGTATTTGACATCCCGTAGCCGATGATTGAGTTATCAATGAGTTCTATCTATTGTTTTGGGATGAGTTTATTGCTATAATGTCTTAAAACTGTCTTCGTGTTGAATGTAATGATGAGCATGCGTACATGACTGTGCCATCTGTGTCTTTCAAATTACGATACTGAATAACGACTAGCCACTGTTGGCCACATGGTACATATCTACATGAATAGCTTTGGAGATCCAGGGAGGACCTGCAATTAATCTACCAAGTTCAGCACTCAAACCGGAATAATAATATGAGGCAACGTTCACTAATTTGAACGAAGAAAAGGGAGAATATACTGAAAAAATGTCTCTGTGCTATCTCCAAACATTTTAAACATAAGTATGAAACAAAATGCATAGTGGGTTTTCGACGAACGGCCCCCCATTCGGCAATCCAAATAATGATTGCTTGTGGTTTTATTTAATGGTGTTCTTTTATCATCATTTGCACTATTAAATACCATGAGACTTTCAATGTCCCAACATTTTCATCCGCAAATCGTATATTTTAAAACCATGGATTTCGAATGTTCCAAAATATTGCCTAAAAACAAACACCTGATTTACCGTAATGGCGGATTTAATTTGAACTTTATGCAAATTACTAAAGGATACCAGTGGTTTGTGGAACTCCACTACTAAGCACGTCTGAATCTGCAGGACTATGTATTCTTCAAGCATAAAGCGTAACACAATTTGTAGCTAAACTAAGGGGTCCTGGAATAGATTGAGGGCTGAGGGCATTTAACATAAAACTGGAAAACACATAAAACAGTAAGGTAATATATAATGGCCAACCCGTGACTGTGTGACAGTAAGATAAATATCACGGCAGACAGGTCATTGTAAAACAATCCAGATAATGTTGTCCTTTTCATAGGGGAACAAACTATTAAGTATTAACTATTTTAGTATCTAAGATCTCACCAACATGATTCCAAACATAATAACATATATAATTTGATATTGTTTTGAAGGTTGTTGGGGTTTTTGGGGGGGGGGGGGCAGGGGTCAGGTACATTTTGGGTAGGTTGAGCGTTGGTTTCTTTAGAGTATGCAAAGGTTTACATTGAGCATGTGATATCGACAGTAAACCTGAAACAAAATGTATTTTTCATTTGGCATCGATATTTGAGTCTATTCTAAAGGATGGTGGAATTCGTATATCAGGACCATAGGTGCGTTAAGCTTAGTCTCGAGTTAATGATGTTGCCATAATTATAATGTGCGCACCAAAGTTTTAATAACTTAATATAAAAATGATCAAACACGTAATATAGTGGTTTAAACAGTGTTGACACCATGTGTTTGCGAAAGACGATAACAACCTCCCCTACTGGTGGCATACTTATCTTAATCTCGAGACAGTGATCTTAAGCATTAAAACACGAAATGCATGTACATACCACATGCAAAGTTTAAAATAATTGTACCTGTAACATAGACAAGATTATGTATAATGCTATATAAAACAATAATTATAGTGTTTGGTCAACTGCATGGAGCTTGGTGCTATTTTACAAATTTGCAATGCTACTTACCAAAACTTGAATTACTTTAGAGAAGAAACTAGGCGGCTGTATGTTCCAACACAGTTAACATTCCCAGAAGAAGACAGACTGACACTAAAACAAGGGTGAGTGATTGCCGGACCGTGACGTCACTATGTTATACAGGTAAGAACAGGCTTAACGTATGAGCCCCAGGTGTAACACAAAGAAATATAAAAGTCATTTCTAAAGTCAGAATTAATAATATTTGACGTGAAATATAAAATATAAAATTTAAACTGAACAAAAATGTAATGAATGAACCACACCCAAGCAATAAAGAGCAGAGTGGTGCTCTGTGGTAGAACAATAAATTATTATTATAAAGATATAATATATTTCAAATAAAAACGAACATGTGTACTTTAATTTGATAATAATGTTTAATGAATAGAGAGATACAAAAAGGAGCTGCATTTTACTGAGTGATATAATATGCATTCTGTGTGTGTCAGATGACTTGGGATCGATCTTCATAAACGGACCAAGGACAAGCCTAGCAGAGTGGCAGTCCTATTTCACAGACCAGACACTTTAACAAGTAGCTTGGCGTCGTATTTTCTTACAAACTTGGCAGCGTGAACTCACGTGATGAATGTATACAAGCACAGAACAGGATGACAATGACCATGGTCTGATAGAAGTGCATACAAAATACCCCTTAATTGAAACAAAATAGTAGCATATAATGGCAGGAATGTGTTTCTTCTCAAACACAAACGTTTTTTTCTTTCTTTCTAGCATAAGTCTTTTATGCTGTCCTTAGAATGAGTGTTTCCACAAAATTGATTTATTGAAATGTGCTATATATCATGCCTTCACAAATCAAAGCTAAGGGGGTTATAATACGATGGTATCCGTCGTAAGCACAGTTATGGAATATTGGTGTTCGTCTGGTAAACAAAACAATTTTGTTTAAACAGGTCGAAGTAGAATATTTCATCATCCGTTCATTATGTTGCGTCATATCGTGAAATAGCCACTAGACCCATCTGAACAAACCAAGGCTATCGTTTCGGTACTGGAGAAAAAAATCCCATATGCCACGAGTGGGATTCGAACCCAGTACCAACCAGTCTTACGTCTACGGAATTTATAGCACACACCTTCCGGAATCGGCCGAGACTTTCCGATTGCGACTGACCCATCATGTTGGAAAACCAGTCTATTGCAGGGCGCTGGGAAACATGTAAACAACATGGCCGACAAGTTGTTTGCAGCAACGAAATCATTTTTCACTGAGTAAATTACTAATTTATAAACAATAGTAAACGAGCTTATTACTCTATATGTGGCCCTAAATCTAACATCAAAGTAGCTGGCGGAGAGATTCTGTAATCGTACCTTGATTTTAGTACGATTGTAGAATCTGTCCGCGAGAGTGTCTCCCATTTCCTGGAAATTCTATTCACTATTGACACCAGTTAATGGGTGTTAACTGTCAGTTAGGAGACTGAATTCAGTCGTGGGAGAAATTGTCAGCAAATAATTTATGTAAAAGCTTATATTTTTTAATGTAATTATAAATATAAGACCAAAACTTGAAATTATAATGCATATTCTGTGATTTTATGAGTAATGCTCAATTATTTTCAGTCATACAAATTCACTTTTGTTAACATCCATGCCAGTTTGTGACCACAATATTTTTTTTCAATTATTGCTATATTTTACAGGTAGTGCCTTATATGTGCTAAATAGTATTTTTGCACTTCGTATTGGAAGGAGCTGGTCTCCAAAACTGACCTGAGACAGTCATGGGTACCACTGATGTCGGCCTCGTATTTGACAATCTGGACGCATGTCAGCATGGCTACATCACATCAAATGAAATTGCCGACCTACACCATTCCATATATCTAAACAACATTCCTGTCGGCCACATTGAGGCAGCAATTGTACAGATATGCGGACCGGATGGCCATGTTGGCAAGGACCAGTTTGTAGATGTGTTGTCGGAGATCGAGAGAAGACAGGTAGTCGATGAACAAGCTTACTGGGACTTCCAGGCTCTCGACTACAACGGTGACCATCGAATTAATCTCAAAGATGCTTTGATGTTGTTTCAAGAGTTTCATGGGGAAGATTTCTCATTGGAGACGTGGCATAACTTTTTACAATCTCGAGATTATCCTGATGTTGATGTTTATTTTGATGAGATACGTAACTGGTTGTGTGATGTACCTCTGGCTGGCTTGTCTGCTCCTCAACTTATGAAAGAAGAAGAAACCCGCTTGGATGAACTGGAACTGAACAACACAGAGATAGAGTATGGATATTTGAAAAACATTCAGGTATATATTTTCACACATTGATTGTGTTTGTTTAGTTATTCCTTTCAAACATCCGTATTGGATCCCGTTAATGTTATTCTGGAAATCTGGATATTGATAAATGAAAGTGTCCACCTGGGGAGCATGAGGTCAAAGGATCGACCCTCATCAGTGGTAGATGTCATATTAGCTGGGAGTGTTTCATGTTGCCAACAAAACAACATAGCAACCAAATAATAACAGGATAATATAATTATGTATTCTGTTTCCAATATTAAACATATTTCCAAAATATAATTCTAAAATGTTAATGGTTTTTTAATTCACATATTAAATTTTGTAAAATATATATAAATTGCATTTTTCAATAGAAACTGGGTGGTGCTGATGAAGAAGATGAACAGGAAATGGAAGATACAAGATTTCATGCCAAGAGACGACTCAACAAGTATGTGATCATATTAATTTTAAATCTATATTCTGTTTGTAATGATTCTACGGAATACTATAAACCAGATTAATATTGTAGCATATTTTTTCACGAATATGCATTTTTAAATTTCGTGAAAGACACACCCTAACAAGCACACTCTAACCGGGTATATAAATTGTGCGACTTGAGATTGGTCGCAAAATATAATAAATCTATACATACGCATTCTTTTCCCAGTGTACAGTAATAATAACAAACCTGTTTCTCACCTATACTAGTGAATGTGTTATCAATGTGCTTTGGAAGTTATTTAATTACACAATGTTTACATCATTTCAGATGGAATAAGCAAGGTGTTGAAGCAATGCTCTATGATGATGGATTAGATGTGGAACAAGAGGCGGTTAAACAAACGAAGGTCCGTGACAGTATCAGCATGACGAGCATCATGGAAGCACTCGACATGAAGTACGCACAGATTCAAGACAAACTCCTAATGGTGATGGCAAAATATGCAGCAAGTATGTTCAAATTAAATAGAAGTTTTTCGTTATTTTACCTTTTAAAACATTGAAGCGTGCACAGAGAGACTTTAGAATATTGACCATTAAATTTTGGCTATCCAGTGCTTCTAGAATATTGGGTATATTTTCTTCATTGATATTTAGAAAATTTAAAATGGAAATTTCATTACTACTAAGACTAGTGAATCTAAGTCAGAATTTGACACATTGTTCTTTAATGTAGCTTACATGCAATTGTTACAGAGTTATTCCCCTTTTTCATTTTGTGTTTTATGTAGGCCCCTATGTACTCATGCATTTATTTTTCCTTACAGTTTTCATTCTGTTTTTACATAATTCAAAAGTAAATGATTTTCTGCTATTACATACTGATGGTTTTGGTTGATGGATAATTCAAGTGATACCTTGTGTATAATTTCTTTGCGTCATACATCTGATAACTATTAACAGAAATCAATGACACAGCGACAATTAAAAATATTAAAATAATGTATAATGAATCTGTTTTATTAAGTTCTGAATTGATGTTAAACATTTTAAATTCACTTCTCAGATGTAGAAGGGGAATACTCGGAGATCTTTCAGCAGTTAAAGCATCATCTCCGTCGCATTCGACCGCAGTCGCTGGACGGTGAGGTTTGGAACATGTCGGGTGCGCAAGCCGCACTGCCGTCCAGTCTGAGGGCGATGATGAGCGAACTTCCTGAAGTTAATCTGGCAAGACTTCGACGCGTTGAGAAGTGGAAAACATCGCTTCTTGCAGATGGCAAATCACAAAGAGAAATCGATGATATTGTAAGACAGGATTATGAAAGTTTTATTGCAGGTAAATCGGCAGAAATTTTACATTTTATCCTTGTTTCATAATGTTTTGTTTTCAAGGTTTGTAATATATTGTTTAACCATAGAAAGATCACTATTAACTTAATGTGTACTTAATGTAAGCCATATAAGCAAATCCTGAGAAAAGGCCTGTAAGTACCGGGTATGCATTTTAGTCATTTGAGATGTAGAAAGATTTTGACTGTAATATATTTTTCGGAGAGAAGACGATCCTTTTAGGCACTTGTATTTTCACTTTCCAAGCTGTGTCTGAATTTTCTCTATTAAATGTGTGTTCGTTTTAAAGGGTCAGGAACATGTGGAAATTTGTTGATATGTCTAAGAGAGCGACACAAGGAAGAAAAGTCGGCCATCATGGATCGTCTCCGAGGAAAGACAGTTACGACGACTGCATTGGCTGCTGAAAGAGCGAGTCTGGAACGCCAACTTCGCATGCTCGCAGAGGAGGAAGAATTCTACACGGCAGCTGTGGCCATTGGTCTAGCAGAGAGAAATTCACCAAACAAGTGTCAAGGGTGAGAACAGTTTTCTACTCTTATTATTGAGCCTGCAGCCTGAACTTGGTTTTAATGTTTTAACACAAGATAATCTTTAGGTCTTCACTACTTGCAATATTTATTTTTTTTACACTGGTAATCATTGCAGTATTCTTAAGTATGATGATCAGCCGATTTAATGAGTAATTATTTCAAATTTATTGGATGTGGTTATGCTGATTACAAAACCTATACACTCACATAAATGACTATTATACAGTAATTCATTGCATTCTGTGTGTTCAATGTTGGTTCAGGTATGACTGGGATAGAGTGAGATCTGAAGAACTAGCATCACAACGTCTGGCCACCAGGAAAGGACACAAACCAGTGACGTCCAGCAAAACAATGGATCATGACAATGGCAAAGGTCAAGGTCTTCTTGACTTGCAGCTCAGAGTTGTGGCGGAAGTTGAAAGAAAGCAGTTTCTGGAAAGAGAGGTGTGTTTCTTCAAACGCTCATTGTAATAATCTAATGTATATGTACTCTCAAGTAATACAGTGTTTGCTTTTCCCACAAACAGCACTTGTTCCTTTATTTATCACACACAAAATGTATATTAATTTGACTTTAAATATTATTAAATTTTGTTATTTATAAAGATTGTAGTGAGTGTAGTCGTTTAAAGATAACTGATATTCATATATTCCTCAAAACAATGCTGTAAACTTTGAAACTTACAAACTAATCTATTTGTCTAACTCATGACCTTTCACCTCTCCCTATTTGTATTGTACAAGGATGGCAGGAATTCTTGAGTATTCGACATACAATCAAAACAATTACTATGTGACCGTTTCAGGCTTTCATCTACATGCTGCAAGGTGATGAGATGAACACGGCGATTATGTCGACTCAGAAGCAGTCTCGTAGTGAGCGACATCGGCGCAAGATGATGTTGCGTAACCAGCACATCAGCTGGAGGGAGTCGGTCAAGCTGGATAGTGACACCGCTACAGAGAATACGGGACATCTTGGTCGTTTGCAAGATGGTAATAATAATAATAATAAAAATACTTATATTTTGGCCGTATGTAAAAGTACAGCTCTTCGTGTCTTAGTGAGGAATGAGACATAGCTCAGCACAAGAACATCTGCCTGAGGTTCAATAAGTCGACGGATTGTTCCTCAGTGGACCACTTCTATGGTTATTACTATTGTATGCACATGCAATAATTTGGAAATGTTTGGCTACAATTTCAGTGATTGACAGTCTTTAAAGTCCAAACTAATTATCACAAAATATCACCCAGACAGCATAGTGTCAAAACTATTCAAAACATTCCAAAAATGCTCATTGCCTTTAGATATCTGTGTACGTCCCTGTAACAGAGTGTTATTTGTATTTCAATGTAGTTGAATTTTTCACATTCGTCAGTTGGACATGATTATTGTGTTTCAGCTGTAGCAATTCACTGGGTACAGCAGCAGATGGACGCAGAAAAATCGTTCACACATGTTGGAGATGAAGATTTAAATGCTTCAGTTCTGTCAGATTTGCAGCAAGCACAAGAGATAGAATTTGCAATCAAACTGAAGGAAATTGTCAGCAAAGTAAGTCATGCATATTTAGTAATTCTCAACATTCAAATATGTGACTTATACATTTGTGTAATTAAACATTGCAATCGTAATTTTGTTCAGATTATGAAACACATTGACATTTATAAACGGTTGCTTACTAAAAGATGTTAAATCATTGAAAAAGTACTTCGTACATTTAAACTCCTTTTTTACTAAACGTAAACATATTTAAAGTTTAATTATATACAACAATTTAGATAATTATAGTTTAGAATATGTTTGGTGAATTCAGAAAATATATTGCGGAATTCTATTTCAACGTTATTTTCACCGTAACTTCTTCTGTAGGTGCCTGAAGAACTATCCTCTATGTTGAGGAGGGAAGTCAAAGCACGAGTGTTGGAGTTTTTTGACAACATCGCTGCTGTTGTCCTTGGTGCTGCTGAAATTACTGAGGCTGAAACGGAGTACATTGATGCCCTGAAAGCGAAATACCAGGCGATGAAAGACCAGATCTTCCTGTTCGCTTTGAAAGACAAGTTCGGGGGAGAGTGGGAAAGGTTGAACTTTTCTTTCTATTAGTCAAGCATTACTACAAAGTTTGTATCAATTAACACCTTTTTATTTTACTTTGATTCGGGCCCGTAGCCAAGGTGGAGGGCACTTAATATTATGCCCCCCACGCATGAGAAAAAAAACAAACAAACCTATCTATATTTTTTATTTATTATATATATGCCCCCCCCCCCCCCAAGTAAACGTGATCACCCCTCCTCCCTTCCGCTCAACCCATCCTGGCTATGGGCCCGCTTTGATTGAGCTACTGTTTTTTTTCAAAACTGAAATTAAATTACTTTGCTAGTAATTTACAATTGTAATAATTAGTGATTTCTGCCATGATTAGAATAAAATATTTTATGCAGCTTTGGTTTCTGTGCTTAGAAGAAATTATACAAGTATCTTTAGATATATATATGCAGTTGAATCCCGTTGGCTCGAACACCGTCGGTGCTCGAGAAACTGTTCGACCCATCGGGTAGTTCGACCCAAGCAT
>JAULBR010097407.1:0-11547 GCA_032355825.1 Melanodrymia aurantiaca
TACATACATACATACATACATACATACATACATACATACATACATACATACATACATACATACATACATACATACAAGAGATAGATATGATCTTTCAAATCTCATCTCTCACCGGATTATGACGTTTCGATCACAATCACCGATACCTTAAAGTTGACCCAGATAGCAGCCACATGACCTGCAGGCGTCAGTGTAGTGTCACACAGTGAGACTGGTGACACAAGAAGGGGTGGACAGACAGACAGACAGCCTTGCAGGCAGGCGGGCGGGCAAGCGGGCTGGTGTGCAGGCTTGCTCGTGTTGCACAGTGAAAGTAAGTATACATCACAGCAGGAAGCCATAAAGCCTGTCAGGACACACACACACACTCTCTCTCTCCTACCTGACAGATCAAACACCACGGTGGACTGGACGGTGGTCAGTCTGACCTCACTGTGTCACCGGCCAGGTGAGACGATAACACAGTTGAATGGATGGAGTAAGACCATTACTGTTAAAAGCTGGACCACACGAACGAAGGAAGGAACGAACGAACGAAGCCTAGCTATTGTGTCCGAGCACATGTCCCTTTCAACCCACATGGTTGGAGGTGAGTTGTGTGTGTGTGTGAGAGTATTTTATGTGCTTCGTTTTACCTGTTGATCCTTGTTTTCCTATCTTATCATCTCAATGGATCACTTGTTTCAAATATTGATTTGATAGTTATATTGCTAATTGAAACTGCCAACTTTATGTGTTATTTGAACATCTTTAAGTTGTAAGAGGAAGGCAGGGACTGAGAAGACATTGAATGGACGTGTACAAGCCATGATAGAGGCTGGTCTCTTTTGGTGCCTAGATTTTATGGACTCTAGCACCATTTGAAATCAGTTTCTTGAAGTGGAATGATCAACAGTGTTTGTCAACTGATATTATTATAGTAGCTTTGACTTTTCATTTAAAGATGTACAAAAGTTAACAATTGGAACATCCACAGAGACAAGTTTCAACAAGCTGAGGACCCACATGGCATATTGGGCACTAAAGACACAGATGGCAACATGTTTTGTATTTGAGGAATATAATCGGGATACATGTACTTCTTGTAGTGAAGAAATCCATTATCAACGAACACTCGATCCCTTCAAGATCTTCAATCTCCAACTTTGGCTCCAAATGTTTCAAGCAGTGTCCTTAGAAGTGTTCAAACTATTTAGCTGTATATTTTGGCAATCTGTTCGTACGACGTAGACCAAACAATTTTACATAATTTATTGACATTTTGTAATTTCTGTTGATGTTTATAGTCATATAATAAATGTATGCAATTATGTAGATAAAACAAGGACAGTGTTTTCTCTTCTGTTTATATACAAATGAATTTGCGCATAACTTGCTTCACTTTGTAGTCACTCCAAAATGGTGAGATTCTCGTTAAATGGAAACAGAAGGTGGGAAGTTTGATGTTGTGTTCAGCTATAAATTCCTGATGTGTGGATGTATTTGACTTGTTTTAGAAGTTACTGTCAGAAATAAATGAACTAAAGAGATTCATCTAAACCTTTGATTTTCCTTTTAATACATAGTACATGCTTGAGATAATTATATACATGTCATATTGAACTAATTTAAATTACTTGGGGGAAAACATAAATTTGTTCTCTTAATGCATTCACTTCCCGTAATTTTTTCTCTATAGTGTTGCTAAAATGCCTAACTTTTGTGGTGTTTTTGCCTTTTTTTAATAAACACACTTTACTAACATAAACTTGTACTTTTACATCAAAATGACCACCGCAAAAATCAATGAATCAGCTATTATTTTGTACGGTAATATCTTCCAACAGCCCGGTCAAATGCAATTCATTCCGTTTAATATACGTGTATAGCCGAGCCACGGAATGAATTGCAGTTGACCGGGCTGTTGCACGATGTTACCATTTTGTACAATCTTTGCGCATGGGTTCTGCCATTTTTACAGTTAAAGGGGATGGTTTACACATGTCCTTAGGTTAGTCAGTAAACTCGATCTATTTTCGATGTTTCTCGGCAGTTATTAGTAGTACATGTATAGTAGATTGGATATCTCGGATCTTGACACTGAGCAACTTTGGGTCGTTGATCGGAGAGTTAATAGAGGATTCTTCTAAATAGCGCTGTCTGTTAGAATAAGCTTGACTGTATATTGTAACAGGTTGTAAGGAAGCTAGTTTTTAATTCTATGTGCTTGAATCTGGTCAATTCAGACTTGAATGCCATGATGAAGTCCTTTAAGAAATGTCAATTCTCCCCTGCAAATGTTATGTCTGTTATAATCTGCCTTACAGGTATGTTGTATTTAGCATGGCTAAATGGGTATTGCCTGCTAGGTGGATTATTAAGCAGTTTTACAAGTATACAGAGGACAATGCTTTCTTTTATAGAAGTTATCCATTCAGCTAGCTAACATAACAGTTCTATAGGTTCAGATTAATGGCGGCCATATTTAGTTCCCATGGTGATGATAATCTGTGCTGTTTTAAGAGGGGATATTCATTCACAGCGTTATTGACAGCAGTACAGTTTTATTGACAGGTAGCCAATGTCGAGTTATCAAAACATGTCCAGGCAGGATTGTTGCCATGGTGATCTGATACAATAGCATTCCATAAACATTTTTTTTTACGTTGGACCTCCTTGGGATGGTGGATCCAGAGTACAAACCAAATGCATATGCCCCCTTTCACCTTTTTGTGCAATAAAAACTAAAATAAATGTGCAACTGTGCATGTGTAATTGTTCTATGTCTGTTGTGTTAACAAAGAACACGGCCTATATTGAATCATAACACTTCGAACATAAATGTCTTGTTTGTTTCGGTATGTTTAGGTAGTAGCCTGTAGTAGCCTGTGATGACATGTTATTGCAATGTTCAGCTGCTTAGACTCGTACTGAATACTTGACGATTGACCAGACATACTAAAAAGGTCTTTGTTATTAACGTTCCCACGATGACTGGTTTTATCCAGAATACACAATTTCTTTGGGATCTTTTGCACTAAATGTTATGGGCAAGGTATGTAAAATTTATTGACATTTTCTATCATTGTCATTTTAGGCTAGTCATAGTCAAATGAGTTCATTCAGATTAGTGGTCGTACATGTATTTTCTACCTGTATTATCCACCAGCCAAAGATCAAACAGCAAAATTTAGAAGACTTCTTATATACTTGACATGTTTCTAAGATGTTTACGTTGTTGACACTGATGGGTTTTTGGACTTTGTATACAACACAACTGGACCGCGATGTAGCAGAGCACAAGAGGGTCCACCTGTGGCTCGATGGGTAGAAGGATCGATCCTCATCAGGGGACTCGTTGGGTTATTTCCATTTCAAACTAGTGATCCACGACTGGTATATCAAAGGCTGCCATGGGTGCTATCCTATCTGTGGGAGGTTCACGTAAAAGATCCCTTATTGTTATTCCTCTGTAACCAAGTGTCGATATTTATAACCATGCATTTGACATTCAAGCACCGATAATTAATAATCATGCAATGTGTTCCAGTGGTGTCATTAAACAAACTTTATCTTTATCTTTACAACACAACTAAAAGGTAGATTAATATTATCCTCCCACTCCCTCCCCCACCACGCCCCTCCTGTAAATATGGGCCTGATCATGTCATATGAACAACAGGTTCCAATTACCTGTCATATTATATTGCAGTTGTTAAGTAACAGTGTTACAGAACTACTATTTTAAAGCTGTGGTATGTACTGCCATCTATGGATATAAAGACCCCTGCTGAATATAGAAAAGAGTAGCTTATGTGGGAGTAGTTTTCCTGTGTAGATCGTGAATAATTGTAATTATACAATTTACTCATAACTTCTACTGTTGGTGCAATAGTTAAATTGTTATTATGTGTGAAGATCCTAGTATCATCCTGTTAAAGGTAATTTAGCATCTGAGAAACCTTTGAAGATCTTTTACCAACTTTTTGTCCCATTGACTTATTATTATTATTATTATTATTATTATTATTTGTTTGTTTGCAGCAAAGGGAGGCTGAAAAGAGTCGCCAGCGTTCTAGAGATGTTGCCTTGCAAGAAATATGCAAACAATCCATAGGTAATTGCAATATTTTGATTATTTGTAAAATCTGTAATTACGTTTACAATTCATGTGGAGCATGTTGACAGGGTAAAAATACAAAAGTTGCGATCATTAATGGGTGCCAGCATGAAATGAGTAGATGTCCATAGGAATACAAGTCTGAAACAATGTAAATGCTATCGTATCTACATACATATAGGATTCTCAGTCCAAACTAGACTTGCACAAATAACATAGTATTACTGGGTTTTTTTTTTATATCAACGTTAGACGTGAAATTAATATCTTTTATTATCGATCAGTCTATTCGTTTCATTCTGTGAAGTTTCTTTTTATTATTTTCACACATTTTGTTACAATATTACCGGACATAAATGATAAATTCCTACTAAACTTGTGTTCCTTTTTACACGGGCACCTTTCGGAAGATATTAACAGAATATAAAAAATACATTCACAAATTATTTGAGGTGCAAATGCTAACATCAGTCATGCAAATCACTGACTTATAAGATAAGAGGAAGACGATTTTGAATTCTGTGAAGTAGCCTTCCTCCTTTCAGTGCAGTGGTCCAGTTTCATAGACCATGCACACACTTGCTGATGGATTCCCCTTACACTCATGATTAATGAAATGTCCGGTTAAAATAATTTCATTTCATTTCCAGATCTACTAAATGTGTCCACTGGGACGAGGTTGTTTCTTGTTCACAGAGATAATTTCTTCAGAGAATACACATGTGAAACATCATTGTTGTCTACACAAAACATTGTTCTCCGGGGCCCTTCCCAATCTACATTTAGAGCAGTTAGTACACAATGATACATGTACACTATGTGTATTCGGTTTAAAAACTCCGTTTGTCTAATCCACCAATTTGTATGTACTCCCGTAACATATTACCTTACAACACCAGAATATTAGTTTTCTCAAATCCAGTGCTCATCATTTTTGCTTCAGTGTATTAATTTGAAGACTATATCACAATGTTTACTTAATTTCCCATACACTTCTAAAGACGGACATTAAAAAAAAAGAGTATTATTATTTTTAAACCTAAGACATCATATATCTTCTATGTTTATTCTGCATTTTTCTAGAAAAGGAAGATAATAAAAGTACAAAAATAAACGTAACTTGTTATAGATATTTGAAAGAGTGTTTATGAAAATATAAATTTAGAGACACAACACTTGGATATTAAGATAGATTAGTATATAATCATCAACTATTGGATGTCTAACACATGGTTAAGTTAAAATATGGTCTCAGAAGAAACCTGCTGTGCACTTTAGCCATTGACAGTATTCCACAGCCTTTGATGTACCAGTCATTAATTACTTTTTTGAATAGGAAATAACCCAATGGGTCCCCTGAGGTGGCTTGACCTTTCTACATCACACTCCTCAGATTGGTACATGCATGTATACTCTTGTGATGAGCTACAACCGGCTCCAGTATAAATAAGCAAATTCTTTTCAAAATCCTTTAAGTGACTCATTATCAAGACATTATAGATGATTCATAAAGAATTTGGAATTAAATTTATATTTATTTTTAACTTTTGTTTTGGGAGTTCTAGAATTAGAAAAGACGTAGATATTAAAATAAGTACGACATTTTATTAACCTACTTGAATAGTTATTGAATGCATGGTTGGCCATGGGACATGATTACTAAAAGAATTTCCCAAATATGTAATTAAATTCTAACAAAGGACCATTAAAAACTATAAATGACTAATACATTGAATATGCTACATTATATTAGTCCTGATACATTTGTCCTCCACATTTTTGTCTGAATCAAATGGTTCTGGTGAATAGTAACATATAAAACGAGTATTTGACAGCTTGATAGGCCGTAAGAAATTGTTGTGGTGGACCCTGTGAGCTATTGTGTACACACCATTCTTTAGGATCACTGTCAATGAGCAACAATTGCCTCCGAGAGGTGAACAGCCCAGATGGGTGCTTTCCCTTGTCACAGGTCACACATCAAAAGGCAATTGTCATAATGTGTTGCACGATTTAGATCTTGTCTCTAGGACCCATTGGGTAAATGTGTCCTCGTTCTTACTCCACCTCACTGGCTGACTGTAAACTACAATCAAGCCAATCGACCGTGATGCCTTTCCATACTCTGTGGGTGGAAGTGTTTTGAGAGTTTGTAGTCTGCTTTGTATGCTTGTTTGATGTGTAAAAAATTACTGGCAAATGGATGTTTACAATTTAATGTATTTTTTTAATACCAGTTTGTTTTATGTTGCTTTTAGATCTATGCATTTTTTTAATGACGAAGTTAGTATTTTAATTTAAAAGGCAATTGAATAGTATTATTTATTAAAAGATTTTTAACATTGGGGTACTAAATACAACTAGCTGCTATATTCAATTGTGGTTTTTTTTAGAGAAGTAATGTGATGTAACTTGGTGGTAGGATGTCCATTTGAGGTATGAGAAGTTACATGATCTATTCTTATCAATGGACTTGTTTTATTCCCCCACCCTTCCCCATTTAATAAAAAAACAACATTGTATGTACATTTCTGTTAGTTAGAAAGTGTATGGCTATAACAGGTTAATTCTGTAGACAATTTGTATTTTTACACATGTGTTTGAAAGAATTTCATGTAAGATTTCTGGTCTAACATGGGGCATCTCAAATGGGTATTACCGATGATTGTTTAACATTTGTGATCGGCTAATCCATAGCAACCTAATAAATCTAACATGGACTCCATTGTTCTTTGCGAGGCTATCCCATGACATCATTAGTTTTTTGGAACAGGGCATAGGTTATTGCTAAAGTGTCCACATGAGGTTCAATGGGTTGAATGATCGATCCTCCTCGGTGGACCTGTAGGGTTATTTCCTGTTCCAACCAGTGATCCACGACTGGACCATGAAAGGATGTAGTGTGTGCTGTCCTGTCTGTTGGGAAGTGCACAGAACAGATCCATTGTTATTATTCAGTATGATTAGCCCATGTGTTGGCGGCAGCAGGTTTCGTCTGTGATCAAATGTCGATATATAACCTTTGTGTGCTGACATTCAATAACTGCTGATTAATAATCAATGTGTTTTAGTGGTGTTGTTACATAAACAAACTATATCTTCTATCATTTGTTTTCACTGATGATTCATTCATTCAGTGTAATGTGACAGTACCTCGCTTGATGTCATGCGACTCCTATACTCACATCACATAGAATATACAGTCAAACCTTCTTGAGCGGCCACATGTATTAAATAGCCACCTGTCTTAAAGGGTCACCATAATATTCCACCAAATCATCAATTTTAGTTCATTATGACCTTTATTAAGAGGTCACTTTTTGTTACTCCCTTAGGTGGCTGCTTAAGACAGGTTTGACTGTGTTTGCAAATGTTGATTTCATTTGTGTAAAAAAAAATGTTTTATTTGTAAGAAATAGAATACTAGATGTGTGTGTGTTGGAGATCAGTGATCTTACAATTCATTGCTTAAAAATGTATTCAAGTTACTGTTGCTCATTGGATACATTTTAAACAACTCGTAAGATCAGTTATCTCTAATCGTCACTCATTTAGTAAAATTATCTATATAACAACCATATTTTTGACACCTTATGACATCTTATTAAACAATGTTCTAATGGGTACTTAAAGCCACATTCATTTACTATGTCAATATTTTCACCACAAATTCAGTTCCCCAGACAAGTAGGATAGATTTTTTTCAATTTCTTCTCTCTCGGCTCAATCAAATCAATGTCAGTATTTCATATCGACTCCAGATTTGAGTATTTTTATATAGAGTTAATATTTAAGCAATCTCGGCATTAGACGCGTTTAAACTTAGAGCAGTATATGTTTACATTTGTCATATAGGTTTTATTTGCGCCAGCGATATGGCCTACTCTGAATTTGTGAACACATCGTCTTGACAGGTGTGGCTGTTTGTATTGTGCAAGTGATAGTCGGTTAAGTGGATGTGTGTCTTGTGTGAACAAACAAGACTTGAGCACACAGTCTCGTTTCCATAGTATATATCAACAACGTTAAGAAAGTCTGTTTAAAAGAGGAATCTCGAAATTATTCATATTTTGTTCGTATTCTCGAATATATTATCAAGTGTACATGACACTGGATATGTGCTATTGGTATGTTGTTGATATCTACCATTATAGAGATAATTGTGATGTGTATGTACATGTGTACTCTCGGTTTATATGTAAATACCGGGTACTACTTGTACCTATGTAAAAGTTTGACTACAGATTGAGCAACTTTCTAAATTGATCTCACGAGTATAAATTATCATGTATTGTAAAGAACAGAACTGTATGTTTGTTGGTTTCATTTTACATATAATAGGACATAATATAGAGCTATTTTTGTGAATAATGATCTGACAGTTCGAAAATTATATTACCGTACTTAATCACCATGCTTATAATAATAATAATAATAATAATAATAATAATAATAATAATAATAATAATAATAATACTTTATTTAAAGAAGGTAACTCAATTAGTACAAAAAAAGAGACTATTCTCCCCTGAGACCTTCTCTAGACATCTACCAAACATTTCCACTTTGCTGAAGCTGTAGACAAATACAGTGTCCTTGAAAGTGTTCTAACTAATTATGCGCATTTTTGGGTGATCTATTCATGAGACATAGAGCGAGCAATTTTACGTAATATATTAATTGCTATTGGATCGATTTATATGGGTTACAGTTTTATTATTTTATATGTATTTTTCTAGGACAAAAAACACAACTTTCTATGGTAAATGGAACAAAAGTCAATTATTGAAACTAATTTTTAAAACTTTACTAAGTTTAAATAGAAAATAGAAAAAATTGGGTAAAAGTACATGAATAATAATTATTGATAATTTAAATTATTCAATATTAGTGCCATATGAATTTAACAGACCAAATATTTAAGCTGTTGTATAACTATCATTCAGGTATTGCATGCTAAATAATATATTATGTAGTATTTATTACTTGCCGACATGAAATAATACTGTCAAGTAAATATTTTATGATTTAGAAAATAATTTATTACCAGACTTAGCCGTCGGCTTTTGTGATTTCATTCTTCATTTATCATCACTTTTGTATTGTTATTAACACATTATAACACTTCACACTTTACAATGATTAAGTAAATCACATTATAACAGCATGTCCATCTTATGAGTTAATTATACATTGACAGCATGACACGATAATTTGTACAAATTGCACTTGATAAAGATTTCGTGTTTACGAGCTGGGTATGTTTGAGTGGCTCCATTGGGGTTGTCAGTGGGACGTCGATATGTGTCTAGTTTTGACAACACAATCAAATTTACACATCCAACTCGCGACCGCATGCCTCAATAGGCAGTATAGATTTTAGCACTGAGTAACGTTATTAAAGCATATGAAAATTGATTTGTGGCACACGTTTTTCGGCAAGTGGGTGTGTTTTTTTTATCAACTTGACATCTTTTTTAAGAGATTGACTGAGAAGTCCGTATTGCTTGTTGCAGTAGCAGGAAAGCAATTATATGCTTATTAACGGTTATGGATTTAGATAAATGAATGTCTTTTTTCTAGTCATTTACCTTTTGTACTTTTGTCCTTTAGCATCGGAATCTAGGTCATGTATTGTTCGCATTTTCTGTCCATCTACTGCTACATGTAAATGTTTGTTTGTTTAATGAAATCACTGGAATGCGTTAATTTTCAATCGACTTGTATTGTTCGCATTTTCTGTCCATCTACTGCTACATGTAAATGTTTGTTTAACGAAACCACTGGAACAGGTTAAGTTTCAATCAGCTGTTATTGGATGTCAAATGCATGGTTATAGCGATACTTTGTCACAGAGATAACCTGCTGCCACCACATATGCTACTGTTTTTCGAATAACAGCAAGGTATCTTTTATGTGCTCTTCCCACAGGCAGGATAGCACACACCATGAATCACTGGTTGGAATGGGAAATAACCCTACAGATCCATTGAAGATAATCGATCCGTCAACCTCATCTACTGCTATATATTGTATAAAACACTCACACACGTATACCACTTATCACACCGTAAATGAGAGAGCTAACCACTGCACACCTCATACCCAATTTTGAGAGTTCACTATGTACCTGCACTGCAACTATTCTCAAGCCAATGTGGTTCGGGCTCCTCCTCTATTTGGTAACCTATTAACTTGTTTTATACAGTGAAACCCCTCTAAACCGAACACACTTTGGACTGAGTAAAATGTTCAGTTTAGAGAGGTGTTCAGTTTTCTGAGGTTTAAATACAGCACAGAAGGTTGTTTGGGACTTTGAAATATGTTCGGTTTAAAAGAAATTCCGGTTTACTGAGGGTCCGGTTTAGAGGGGTTTCACTGTACCAAGTTTCAAATTTTATCAATTGGCACTTTTTAGTTCTATAGTTGTCTCCCATATCAATTTATTTTTAAAGTGGACGTCCTCTATTTATTCTTATATAACCTATTGTTTTATCCATTGCAGAAGACGATCGGAAGTCGGTACAGCAGAACAAAGCAGGAAGCGTAGCAAGTCCGCATGAAGCAACACTGCAGACAACGCGCGTGAGGTCCCCGCCCATCATGTCACACAACGCACGACGTATCGGCAGAGTCCGTGCACCGGTCGCACGATCCCCGTCCCTGCCCAAGACGCCCGTCAACGAACGTTACTACGAAGAGGAGGATGAAGACCGAGAAGCTAAAGATATCGCAAATACCGAAGCGTTGCCATGGCATCACGCACAGTTGTACCGTCTCTATGGTGAAAGTGCAGATTATTTCATCCACCCGAAAATAGAACCGAAGGGAAACAAACCGGTCAAGTTTAAGTTGAAGAACCCCGAAGGTGAGATATTAACATCATTCGTTAACGTAGCGCAACGCAAGAGCATTCGCCTCATGTGGGATGGGTCGAAGGATCGATCCTCCTCGAGGGACCCATTGATTTATTTCCCATTACAACCAGTGATCCACGACTGGTCTTTGAAAGACCGTGGTGAGTACTATCCTGTCTGTGGGAAAGTGCACATAAAAGATCCCTTGATGTTTCCTCTGTGACCATGCGTTTGACATCAAATAACCAGTGATATCTATTACACAGTATATAAACATGTTTTTAATTAAAATGTTACCTCAGTAAATTAACATTTTAATTAAAAACATGTTTATATAAGGTTTAAGCATTCATACAAACAGTTTGTATGAATTCTTAGGGCCGATTTCTCGTCACCGTTTTAAACCTGATCGCCGTTTTAAACTCTGATTAAACACGGCTAAACAGCAGGTTTTAGCCGACCGTCAGGTTTAAACCGGTGTAAAAGTAACTCAAGTGCGACGGGAATGCAAATACTATCACAAATGTGAACAATTACGAACAATTCGATAAATATAAAAAGGTTTAATCCGGCGATCAGGTTAAACCGGTG
>JAULBR010097418.1:0-11545 GCA_032355825.1 Melanodrymia aurantiaca
TATGCACTTTCCCACAGACAGGTTAGCACATACCACGGCCTTTGTTAGACCAGTTGTGGACACTGGTCGGTATAAGTTGTATTACACCTACCCATTGAGCCTGGTGGAGCACTCACTCTGGGTTTGGAATGGGATTCGAACCCAGTACCTACCAGCCTGAAGTCCGTAGCGTTAACCACTGCACCACGGAGACCGGTAGAGAAACAGAGTAATAAGAAATATAAGCAAACCAATCTATTTAAAACAGCCGCAGTTTGACCCTGTTTAACCAAATAAAAGATAAAATTATCTGTACAAATAATGCATATATATATAAAGTAATATCGAATCATAGCTGAAGATTGTAACTTTTTTTATCTTAATACCGCCAATCAAGGATAGTTCGACAGTTTCCGTGAGTGGCGGGAACGTATTGATGACGTCAACAATGCTCTGATGTTTCCTAACGACAGGATTTATAATAAAATGTAGTAGTAGTAGTAGTAGTAGTAGTAGTAGTAGTAGTAGTAGTAGTAGTAGTAGTAGTAGTAGTAGTAGTAAGGTCCATAACAGTTAAGACTGATTGGCCGACGTAAACAGGAATTTGCTTAAAGGCACAATGCCTAGTTTTATGAAGAATACCGTGCTTGCGAAGATAATCCTGTTTGTAACATATTTCTAACAAATGGTGTATATTTTTTAATATTAAAATTAACATTTACTTACATCTTATTGCATGTATGTGTTTCTGGTCATCCAAATGGTTATAATAGCTCAGTGTATACTTTTGCTTAATATAGTTAACTTTGTAACGTGCCAAGTGTAGACAAAAGTCTAAGGACCATAATTATTAAGCTACCACAGACTTATTGATAATTATTGTAATCAATAAGATGTAAATAAATGTTGATTTTAATCATAACAATAATAGTATTTAATAGTCCATTAGCGAGAAACAAGTTACAAACAGGATTAGCAGCTGCTGTGCAATCAGAGTTAGTCGTGTTAAAACTAGGCATTTTGCCTTTAATTAAGTTTTACATACATTAATAGATTACGTCGCGAATGAAATCACAAACAAAAATATTCCTGGGGCTTGATCAAATTATCATCCACTTCAATTTCCATGTCTTAAAAATATACTGAGTTCAACCATGGGTCACAGATCAGCGACAGTGTTTAAGTCGGTCTGAAGTCGTGACAATAGATAACATAAAATCAATACTGCGCGTGACATTGGTGATTTTCTCAATCAACGAATCCATGCATTTTAGTACTACGGTGGGTTAGTATCTACTCGGTGAAACTAGATAAGACAACAGTCATGACCTCGCCGTGTTATACGTGTAATGGTGAGCTTTGATTTATAATGTTAATTTTAGTTATCAGATTATCGTACCTGAACGTCAAAACCATTAACAAAGCCGACCAACTAACTCATCTCAAGGCATATATACTGTACAACATGCACGCACGAATCACTTCCAAAGCAATGATGACCTCGCCGTGTTATACGTGTAATGATGAGCTTTGAGTTATAATGTTAGTTATAGAAGCTGATTATCGAACCTGAAAGTCAAAACATTTAACCAAGCCGACCACGCATCTCATCTCAAGGCATATATACTGTACAACATGCACGCACGAATCACTGCCAAAGCAATGACGATACCAGGTTGTTTCGCGAAAGGTAAACTAGATCAAAGTAGGGTATTCCATCAAACATCTTAAGTTCCAATGATGAAATAACTTCTTAATATCGATTGTAAAATTTCTTTTAGAAGTTTTCTCGACTAAACAAATTCTGAGGTAGAAGGATATGGCGTTGCTTAATACGGCATGTAATAAACGATTACATGATCGAAAGTATCACATAATTATAAATACCATATGCTTGAGCAGAAGTACTGTTGCTCGACATAAATGGGACAGTTGTAGTCATACCGTTATTGTATTGCCCGTGCCATTGTGTATCTCTATACAATAAGGCTTGTCTTAATATTTCAAGTAATTAATGCTGTGATGAAGTTGAGGCTTGCAGACATACTTTATAAAATTAAAGACCCCCAACCACCTTTTTTTTGTGTCAAACGTTTCAACTCTGCTGTATCTCCAGACAATAGCGTGACCTTAGAATTGTTATAACTAATTTCCTGCAGGTTTTGACAATGGTTATAAGTATACGTACGATGTTACACAAACAATTTTACACAATATAATGACACCGACATCTTTGATGTTTATAATGATATAATAAACGTATGCAATTATGTATATAAATAATTCCATGTACAGTGCTCTCTTCTGTTTAAACGCAAACCATGAATCGTATAACTTGCTTCACCCTGTTGTCACGTGATATAACACAATTTATCTCCGACCTTGGGGCATGTCGATGTAAAACCAATGATTGGTAATTTAGACAGTATTTGCCTATACACAGTAAATGTTTATTGCTATTGTCTAATATTTCTTAGTAGTCAAAGAGATCATTTTTAGAATACAATAGATGGTTTTTAAAATAGGGGTTTATGGAATTAGCAATTATCGAAATGTTAGTTTATATGGGATCCTTTACTTAAAAAGCTATTATGTTTCCCAGATGGCAAGGACATTTTCAATAAAAACAAATTCAATAGAAATATCAACCAATTTATTTTGTTATTGTATTATTTACTAGATTGTTCTTCAAAATGTAAGCTATATAATACCACGGAAACGAGCATATGTGCATGTATACAGATAGAACATCGTACATACATTGTACATACTCGTAGTTAGACAAACATACAGTACAACATTTATTGGTATTGATAGATAAAAACAATCTAGTTTGATACAAACTGGCCAATTCTTCACTTGAATATCGTAGCAGCAGCAGCAGCAGCAGCAGCAATAGCAGCAGCAGCAGCTGTTTTTCGTTTAGAAACAAAATAAGTAGCAAGGGATCTTTTATATGCACTTTCTCCCAGACAAAACAGTACATACCATGACATTTGTTACACCAGCTGTGGACACGTCTAGTCGGTGTAAGTGGAAGTACATTGAGCATTACGGAGCACTCGCTCTGGATTGGAGCTGCTACTGAGATTAAACATCCCATATGTCGCGAATGGGATTCGAACCCAGTACCTACCAGTCTTAAACCAAATGCGTTAACCACTACGGTGATTCCGATGTATCATATTTGAGGTACTAAAGTAAACGAATCGTTATTTTCGCAAGATTTTCTATTCGTTATTGGGCATCATGACCTACATGTAACTGCATTAAGCACCTACCCCTAACAGTTGATTATTCCAGGTCGTATTTTTATGTGCTAAAGGATGATGTATAGAAAAGTATGATTAACGAGGGTAATACATGTATATATGATGAGTCTAGAAATAACGTTTTGTTATTAACGTAATTGCATCCCTAAGTGTGCCATTATGAAGCTACAACAAGATGAACATAATAAATAATTATGTTACAGGCAATCTGTAAAATCACGCAATGTGTACATTTCCTCAAATATTTCAAGCCATAATGTAAAGTGCTTGTGTCTGACTCAGGCAATCTATACATTACTAGAATGAGTCTCTTGTCAATCAAATGGTTATAATAGCTTAATGTGTCCTTTTGCTAAATCTCTTGACAAATTATTGTGAAAAAAATATCCAACGACTATTATTGGAATACATAATGATATTGGTATTTAGACCACTGTGATGTAAGTAAATGTCAAATTTAACTTTAATTTCAATAATAATAAAAGTTACTCCATGAGCCAGAATTATGTTACAAATAGCATTGTGCCTTTAAATATGCAAAATCTAATTATGTATTACCAGTTTTATTAAATTTATAAATAAATCTTTAAACATGTTTTTGAGAGATGTAACAGATAATAATTGATTGGAAAATTAAGAAATACCAGTCCAGAAAAAATTCTAAGAAATACCTTCAATTAAAATGATCCTGAACCTATACTATAGTTCAATTGTTTAGACCTTAAGTTTTGTGCAAATGTTACATTTAATTCCTATTGAATCCTTGCTTTTTTATATATCCATGAAAACAAACCCAAACCCCGACAGATTTCATATACAATTCATCAGCTAAAACGCACAAAGTCGACTTATTTCCATTTTAAGAAAATCTCTGTAGGTTTTTATTGCACGTTCGTCTCGCTGTCGATACCGAAAACTATTGGCAAAACAAAATATTAGGATCCGAGACAATGTGAGGGCCATTATAGCTTGTTTCATTGAATCAAAAATGTATGCATTTTGTTTTTAAATTCTGTAGTACATGTATATATTGTTTGATCAAAATAGAGGGGACGGGTCACTTGGACCTCGCCTAAATCCGCGCCTGAATTCTTTCTCGACTTATTTTTCACAATTCTTTCTTAAATATCGTTCAAAACACAACATTTGCCGATAGGAAGGTGGATAAAAACATTAGTTTGAAACATTATAGAGATATGTTTTTGTTATGCAAATAGCTTTCGGTATTGATAGCGAGAGAAAACGTGCATTCAACACATACAGAGTTTTTTTTGGAATGAAAATAACTCGACTTCGTGCATCTTAGCTGATGAATTGTATAGGAAATCTTTCGGGGTTTGGGTTTGATTTCATGCATATGTAAAGAAAATAAGGGTTCAATTGAACCGGACTATGGCGTGCTGTACACATTACGAAGATTAAGAGCATTCTTTGTATACAGTATGTTTTAGACGACAGTTGAGTTAGAATAATTTTAAAGTAATTATTGGAATATGCTTCGATAACATGGGCCATTGTCTCATTGTTCAGTACAATGTTTCAAACCATTAAGTAAACCATTTGACACAAATAAATATGATATTTAAAAACAACTATGTAAATAAATAAATTAATGTAAATTTTGTTCTAAAAACTTCTTGATCTATGACCATTAATTCAACAACGGTGCCAACAAGAAGGTGGGTACGCCAGGATGGAAAAACAGATTTACAATAAACTACATTTATCTGACATTAAAAATGCTAATATCTATAATACTCTCGAGTATTCCTTTACAACAGTTGTTGTCATTGCATTGCACAATATAATGTTGGATCCTTTATTTCAGGCAGTGTCTAAACATTACCTTGATAAGTCATTCATTGATTTCCCTGAAAAGTCGTGCAATCTGAAATATCCAAGGCAATGTAGATATTGCCCGAGTGAATCATGCTCTTTACACTTTGCCTTAAATGCTTAATGCTTATTTTTACTCATTGCCTGTATTTAAATATAGATGAATGTAGGTATCAGAGTTCAGACCGTTCCTGGACCGTCGTGGCAGCCTTTAATCTCCTTCACAGATCAGTAGCAATTAAGTGTCCTCACTTTCTGGTTTAATTGTTGCACAGACGATTGGCCTCAATACGTCAATAGCATCAGCACGCACTTCGTTTTCTGCTGGTTCAACGTGGCAGTGAAGTAAATATCAAATCGTGTGATGATGGAATCAAAAGTGTTTTATCGTATTATAATAGCTGCTAGCACACACAGTAATGGAGACTAATTTGAGCATGGTTTCGTGAACTATCCAACCTGACCTGAAAACTTCACATCTAAATTGCGCGAAGTATCCTAGTATGTTCGTAAGTGTCCGTAATTAGTCGACAACCTCTAAACAGGAAACACTTCTTGATTTTTTGTAACAAAGGGAACCTAACTATAATTATTACCAATGGACAACAGGGGTTTAGAATTTCAGTAATTTTGTCAACAAAATTGAAACATACATTTTACATAAACATCTCTCTGGACACAAAAACCCATATATAATCTGTAGTGTTTCGGCTCAATGGAAAGAAAATAGGCATGTCAACAAGAAACAAACCAATTCTGATAGATCCAAATAGACGTTTATCATAAAATGTTACACTAATAACTACATGACAAAATATTTCTTTAAAAAGTCTCAAATTAGACTGTTTTTTTGAGAGATTTAACAGTGTTCAACCATAATGAACTCACCCTCAATCGGGAATGGGGGTAAATGAGACCTATTGTTCTAAAAAGCTTACATACTGAACCCATGAAAACTAAATCACATTTGAACAAAACATTAGCAATTTAGCAATGTTACCTTGATTCACAATGCTCAGGAATATAATCATAACCTGGCCACAGCCATTGAAACATGCATCCGCATCAAAACGTTTATGTATTTATATAAACAATTGATCACACTAATAAAAAATGTTGAAACAGTAACTAGAAACACAACACGAAATACATAATGGCACAACTAACATGCAAAAAGTCATATTTAATTTGGATCTCATTACACTAGACTGTGACATTGTATACTGCTCCCATAATTATAACTGAATTCTAGAGATTTAAGTTAGCGAAAAAAATAATTGTAATAGAAACAGGAAGAGAAAAAAAATCGATAAATACATTACTTAAGTTATTGATTGGTGGGTTCCGGTCTAAGCCAAGGTCAAGCCAACAATGTGTAATTTTGGCTAAAAGCATGCATGTCAACCTACACGGAAAATACGAGTTCAAGATGCGAAGTGTTGTGGTCGCCAAGTTACATTGCATGATAGTAATTAAAAAAACCCAACTACATTGAATATCATGAATAAGTTATTTTTTGGTTGTTGCCCTTGAAGAACGCATTAAATTACACGTAATTAGCACCGTTTGTCCCATACAGAGAATCAACACAAACCAGTTCCACACCATCTACACGTCTGGATGCTACTTGTGGAGAATTTGTATGGGTAGGTCCGGAAGAGCTGGTGGAATGGGACTTATAAAGCTCGTTGTCATCGTAACGATACGCGCTGACGTTAGACGTTCGTGTTTGCAAGGAGTTATGTCTCATCATGTACTTTCGTCGGCTGTACTCCCGCCCCTTTATACACGTGCACAGAGCGTAAGCAAATGTCTGCCGAAAGTTTTTCGACATAAATCCGTATATGATAGGGTTGACACAACTGTTTCCGTAAGCAAGCAGATAGAACGCTTGCCGCATTGGTTTTAGGTAGCCGTAATTAAGATGGTGAAGGATTCCGAATGCCGTGAGCACATTATTCAACGTGATGGGGGCCCAGCAGATGATGAATATACTGATCACAGCAACAAGCATTTTGATTACCTGCAAACATAACAACAATCAAATATCTATGATATTATAATCTATAATATTATAAATACACAACACGGACTTAACGTCCTCATAATGTTATGTAGTTCATAAATAAATGAACATTTTTATGACATTGTGAATGAATATAATTATGAGAAATTACGTTGCTTGGAGGAGATTTAACGGTCCAACAGCATGCAATTGGGTTCCGTGCATGGGTATTAAATTAATGCTATTCAATCTCATGAATCAAATAAAATTCTGGATGCTTAAGAATACAAATTTCATGTAGTTTATAAATACATGTATATGTGAAGTTTGCACATATATGTAACTTAGGTTTTATTATCAAGATCGTATATTGTAGCGTAGTCTTAATATGTGAGCTGAGTGAAGATTTGTATGTTCTAGTATAATACACACAACATACTAGTAATCAATTTGGAGAATATGCACTCTATGGCGGCATATACTATGTGTATCGCTTTATAAAGTTAATTCGTTTTTTGTTGTTGTAAACATAGCTAAAAGCGTATTCCTATACAGGGAAATGTTGAAGGGACTTTATGACAAAGTTGAGATCGCCTGCACCGACGAATCTACCTAAATGCAGTGATGTTGCCAGATGTTTGTCCAAGATGACAACCGTAATAAACATGCCCCTTTTTTGTTCTTGACTGGTGTTTTCATTGACGCAATAGCAATGTGAACTGGATTAAAGTATCATTTGTGACATCCGTAATAAACATATCCATTTTTTTTGTTCTTGGCTAGTGTTTTCATTGACGCAATAGCAATGTGAACTGGATTAAAGTATCATTTGTGACATCCGTAATATACATACCCTTTTGTTGTTCTTGGCTGGTGTTTTCATTGATGCAATAGCAATGTGAACTGGATTAAGGTATTATCTGTGTCAATGATGCGTCACAATGTTAACTAGCCTTATCAATAAAGTATACCTGCTTTCTGGTGCTATCATCATCTGAGGAGAACTTGAGAGTCTTTCTCTGCACCACTGGTGTTCTTTCTGAGGTTACTTTGTAAGGACTATTCTCAGGCGTTCTTCCCCCAGCACTAGAAATAGTCCTGAATGAAAAGACAATGTTTAGTAGAAGTATACAATTAAAATAGCTTTAAAAATGATCTTCCTAACCCATATATTGTTTTAGAAAAGTACGCCAAAAATACACATTAGGCTGACGTTCTATATTGTTGGATGTAAAATTTACATACATGCCACTACGCATTGCAGATCTTCTATTCGTCATCACCCAAAGTTCGAAGCAAATGCCGGCATACGCAAATGACATAATGATGACAGGGAATACGAGTATAATGGATAGCATGTAGAGCTCGTAAAGCCGGCTATAGAAAGTCATATCCCAGTTCTTCACACACCAGTATCCCGTTCTTACAATCCCAACCAGCTTGTGTATCTGCAATAGAAAACGTACATATATGAAAACACATAATATATGGCTACTTGTCCTTTAACTCTGTTTAATTTACAGAACCGTTGCCCACCATAATTGCAATTCAGTTTTGAAAACAGTCTTTGAGATGACATAACATTATAATAATTATATACATGTATTATGACAATCATAAAATACTTGTTTCAGGGGTGAAATGTTTCATTACTAATGTTTATGAGTAGACACTATGTCTTGCCGGCGTTTTTTTACTTATCTGCAAATTATCTACATGTACATGTAGTACCAGTTGATACTAGGTATATCTGTTTATAACTAGTCGTAGTACTCACCGTCACTTCAAGACGTTTCGCTACTGTTATCTGGAGGATTAACTACTAGTATCTGTTTTGGATAGGCCAGGTAAGTTTTATATATATATATAATTCTAATAAATATTATAGCCCGCTTTTCCACTGCCTCTCCTGATACCACCGCCTAGGGTATAGCCTTTAAGAGTCCTTACCCATGTGGTGGGTGGTTACGAGTGAACCTCTCCGACCTACGCACGTTAAAACAAGTTACGATCATGTGACGATTCTCCTATGGACATCGGGTAAATGCGAAATCAGCTTTGAGCATAATTACATCTCGTGTCCGATTCGATCCTATGTCCATCGTCTGGGAAAACACGTGTTAACGTGTGTACGGAAAGGCACAATCGTAATCAACTACTGGATGCAGGTGCAACATTAATGAAGAGACACATAACAGTTAAAAACCTAAAACACTACCAACTTTGCTTTTGCATAATAAAAGATCCCTTGCTTCTCATCAAGAGGAGCGGGTTTCATTTAACACACTAACTTCAGTCCTGGACAGGCAATGGAGGCAGCTAGATTGCGTGACCACGGTAGACGTGTTTGAACCTTATTGGATATAATCATATAAATAAGTTATGTTCTACACTAATAGTAGTAGTTATAGACATGTATTCTGGTTTTTTTTCAAAGAAATCCAATTAGTAATAAGTGTAATAACGTACCCTTTGAAACACTATTGGTACCGCCAGCAGTACAGCCAGTACCCAGACGACGATAATAGTGCGACGTGCATTACCCACTGTACACACGTACTTGGCTCGCATCGGGTGAAGAATGGCATAGTACCTGCAACCAACAATTAAATAGTTTAAAACATTATTAACTCACACGTATCATTACACGTTGACATATCAATAGCATCAAATCTAGACTCGTGAACAATCTACCATCCACAAATAGTCTGCTGACAAAATACGTGCATTATGGCAATGTAGTCCACACCAGACTTTCATAAAACACTTAGTTTTATTGTGATTTGTCTTACATTAACTCTAAGAATTGTAGGTAATATCTTGTTTCATGGATCAGACTATCTTTTTCATTCAGTAAAATGATTAATTTTATTATTTAATCCATTTTGTTATGATATAACCGGACTTACATTCCGGCCTGACTTGTGTTCTTTTTACACCGGCTTAACATGATACAGCGAATGCATTATCAGCTGGATCTGCCCATTTGTAAATGTCAATACAATGGTTAATGCTTTGTTAAAAGATTGCCATGCGTTTTTCTATGTTGAATAACTGGATTGCTTTAATGGATCGCTGTTCTATTTGTTTTTTAATAAACAGCAGCAAATTGTAATGATTGTTTAGCATTTGAAGTTCTTGCTAGAGAAGTGGCAAATCCAAAGTTCTCGATGTATTTATAACAGTTTGCACTCTTGGGAAATTGCAAGATAGTAAAGCATCAATAGATGCAATAATTGAAGAAGAGACCAATTTATTGAAATATGTTAAACATGAACTTCTACAAACTTGCCTACGACAATCTCCTTCGAAAAAAACGGACCTACCAATTTAATCCAACAGACTTCATTAGTGAAAGGATGAATTTACAAAATAGCTTTCACCAGTAACTCTACGAGAGGCGTCGTATCTGCTTCCACGGGCTTTCTTAATGACACTGTGTGGAGGTGCAATAGAATGGTCGTGTTCTAGACACCAACTACCCAATTAGCATGTACTATATAAATTAATGATGATAATGAATGCTATGATCTTGTGACGACGTACCACATTCTGTGCATTACAACTTCATGGAAGTGATACGTCGATAAATTAGTATGTTGATGATTGCTTTCTAATATATAAGGTCGGTCATGTTGGATTTTATTCCTCCGAAATTCGCTGTCATATTATAGCAAAAGAATGTATTTAGTGAAAATCCTTAAGCGATATAATATATCAACACAATTATTATATATAAATGATTAATGATCAATAATATATTTATGCTATTTTTACTCTATAATGTTGGCCATCTTGGATTATTCAATGAAGCAGTTTAGAAATGTATACTGTTAACATTGGAACTTCACAATAAATGATTGATGGGAAATCGTTTTCGGACAATTCGTAGATACATTTTTATTAATTCAATTGAAATGTGAGCAATGATTTATTTTATTGCCTGCCAAAGCTATAACACCGGACTTGAAAACCCCATTGATTATATTTATAATGCTAGAATTTATTCGTATTCCCAATACTTCTAATATGGAATACAGCACTTAAATATAAATAATGACACTACTTGTGTATGTTATAACTTATACAAACCGTTCTAGGCTCATAGTCGTGAGCGTAAACACGGAGCAGATAGCTGAGACGTTTTGCAGATAGTGTACGCCCTTGCACAGGAACTCCCCAAACGTCCAGGTGAAAGAAAAGAAGCCAGCGAACTGTGAAAGAAACAAAAACAATACGTTAATTATGTACGATAACTGTAGATGCCGGACAGAATGAAACAAAAACAATACGTTAATCACGTACGATAACTGTAGATGCCTGACAGAATGAAACAAAAACAATACGTTAATCATGTACGATAACTGTAGATGCCTGACAGAATGAAACAAAAACAATACGTTAATCACGTACGATAACTGTAGATGCCTGACAGAATGAAACAAAAACAATA
>JAULBR010097429.1:0-21455 GCA_032355825.1 Melanodrymia aurantiaca
TTTTTGTATTTTCAAAAATGTTTACCTTTTTTCTCTACGTTAAACGAAACTAAAGTTATCTACGAAAAACATACCACAAGTGTTGTGATGGGGACTGTAATAGCTTCTGGTTAAATAAACAAGGTGATGAGGTGTCGTTAAACCAAGATTTCTTTCTTTTGTGCAGGCTAGGTAACAAAATAATTAGATAATTACCTTCAGTATAGACATGTCTTCCTTTCCCAACAATATGATGAAATATGTTTTCAGAACCATTAACCATCTGAGTTGTTCCTTCTCCGAAGTCAAATATAAAACTTGCATGAGATCCTTCTACGACTCTGAAAACAATGGACAATATATTAAAATAAAATAGCACTGACATACAATTATTATAAAAACATGTCTTTAATTATACTCTGACTAAAACATAAAATAGAGAAATTAAGATTATCAAGAATTCTATGAACTTAAATAGCTTACCTTGGCAAAGAAATTTTACACTGATATATAATCTATAGAACTGTGCAAATCACTAAAAGTGTGATATCTAAATTAAAACATCCAAAACACACTAAAACAATGCCATCATCTTCAAAAATATAATTCGATATACGCAACACAAAACATCCTATAGGATATTTAACAACCATAATTGTCATTATGATTCAGATAGTTTAACATTGGCTTCAAGTGTTATTATGCCCTTTTAATAATAATTCCAAATGACAAGTGCTCTTAAAATGAGGCCCATGAATGTCTTGTCAGTGTGTGCTGTCTTTTCGAGCACCCTATGGCACATCCAAAATACATGGATTATTAAAAAGTTTGTTTAACACCTCTGGAACACATTGATTATAAATTGTATGTCCAATGCACGGTTATATCAACACTTTGTCACAGAGGAAACCCGCTGCCGCCACACAGGCTACTCTTCTTCTCCCCGCTCCCATACATGTAGATGCATGAAGCCATTAACGCTCTAAAGTAAAACAGAACTTACTTTGCTTCAAATATGACTTCACTGGTTGCCTGGTGAGGGGCCACGCCTAACAACGGAGCTCCAGCCGACTTGGGACTGAACATGACCAGCATAACGTTCTTGATCTCCTCCACGGCCAAGAACTTGAACGGCAGCACTTTGACGAGAGGCTCCTGGTACACTGGGTTAGATATGAGAACCCGAACCTCGTACTCGCTGGGCACATTGAACATGTACTTCACCATGCTTGAATTATTGTCACTGCAAAGAAAAGAAGAAATTTATTTACAAGTTAATCATAAATGAAGTAGGAAATTTGCAAAAACCAACCATGCAGATTATTGAACAGGTTCTAAAAGACAATAACAGATGAATTGGTATTCATTATTTTGATGTCCCGGTAATGAGATCTTAGGATAGTTGACTGTTAAATGTCAGGTTGGAATACCGACAATGTACACATTTTGTTAATGCAGTCAAACCTGCTTGAGCGGCCACCTGTATTAAGCAGCTACCTGTCTTAAATTGTCACCATATTCTACCAAATCATCAATTGTGCCCTGTATTAAGCAGCCACCTGTCGTAAGAGGCCATTTTTATTTACTCCCTTTGGTGGCTGCTTGAGACAGGTTCGACTGTATTATTAAGTAAAGAAAATGTATTAAATGGTTTTGATATTGATTCATACATTTTGTAGGTCTGCATGTTATAACTCATAGATCTTATCATTTTGCCAGTAACAAAATAAAGTCCTCCTCATCCCCCCTCCAAAAATAATGACCCACCTCCATAATATTTACTATTAATTTAAATATATTTTTCAGTTCAAAACCAAACTAATACTTATACCAATAGTAAGTTGAACAAAACATTTCGGTTTAATCTACAAAACTTGATATGAAAAAATAATGTCTTCTTTGTTCAAACATATTATTTAGCCGATGTTTTTTAAATTTTACGTTTGGTCGAACTATATCCCTGGACATTAATGTAAATCATCAGATTACTATTGTAAATCATCAGATTACAGAGTATAACTTCAGCTTCTGAAATGATTTTTATCAATATTTCACTTGCACTGTACACTGACTGATAAACGAAGCATTAAGAAGGAATACTTCAAAATGGAAAGCGCAACCTACAAAGTGTTAACACCAATATTTTAATCCATATCGAACACACCAGTTCCATAGCCAATTTATTTGTATCATATTTCATAATAACCAAGCAAACCGAATTGTACGAGAACAGAACATCAAAGCTGTTGTATTATGATTAAGTTATAAAAACTTAATAAATGCAGTTTATCATCCATCAATGGCTTTCACAGAAGATATGACGTGCATAACAATTTGCAATATCTCCAAGGTGGCTTTCGCTAGAGATAGGCCTTTAAGTTAGATCACATTAATTTGGGCATGCATTCTCTATAGTATGCTCGCACTATCTTGAAACATTTATACAAGATCCAGAGAAAAAGTAAGCAATGACTTATTTCTGACTGCAAACAATGATGTCTTTTTATCTGGATAGGTACTGCATGGTTAAACTAATTCACCGATATGGCTTTTTTAATTAAAAATTTTAACGCCCTACTTTGGGAACATGTATTTTGTGCACAACATTTACCGTTGTGAAATTGCTGCAATATAAATCTCTGGAGATGTGCAATATTTTATAAAATCCTACTGCAATTTATCTCTTCCATTTAGGTTGTTGTTGCTGGATACAATGGATATGTATCACTTGTCTACTGCATATAATTTGTCATATCTATTAGTGTTAAATCTACATGTACATGTATCTCCTTTGCAAATATACATGTATACAGGTCTTCTCTTAATTAACATTTCAGGAAACAAAACAATTACAGTGAAACCCCTCTAAACCGGACCCTCAGTAAACCAGAATTCCCTCTAAACCGAATGTATTTCAAAGTCCCAAACAGCCTAATAAATGTGCTGTATTTAACCCTCAGTAAACCAAACACCCCTCTAAACCAAACATTTTACTCAGTCTCTAGGGTGTTCGGCTTAGAGGAGTTTCACTGTATATTATACATGTAAATGCTGTTAATGTTACTTTAATACGGGATAGATAATAAAATTTAATAATCACCTTATCACTTCAGGTTTCTGGAAGCTGGCAGAGCCATCTGAATTAGTCAGTTGCCATCTGAAATAAAGATCTTTTCCCGACGACACCCGAGCGGTAACCACCACCGGAGTCATAAGCGGAACAACCGATGGCGACTCGGTGAAAAGTTCCAGATTTTCTATCGGTTCACCAATTAACGCCACAGCTAGCTTTTGCACATTAGAAACGGTGTTCGATACATTCACGTCTATATTATACTCCCCGATATCGTAATACATATGCAGGATCGACATACGATACACAGGATGGTTTTCGTGTCCATCACCTTCCCTCACTGTCCTCAGAAGTCCGTTTGATGCCTCCGATGACACAAGGGTCATATTTCCATCACCAAAGTCACAGGACACAGTAAACTCTCGTCCACCATATATCGTGAGCGTAATGTTGGTCAGAGATCCACGAATTGTGACAGGAACGTTCACCTTGATATCAGATATAGGGTACTGAATAACTGCATTCATGGAGGCTTCCGCAAAGCTGATATCATTCTCTGCTCGCACAGTAATTTCCAAAATTCCAGGTTCATCGAACTTGAGGAAGCTATACTGAAAATGCAAATCCCAAAACAAATAAACAGACAGCATGAGGTAAAAGTTCTCTACCGAAAAAAAAGAGAAGGTGAAGAAACAAAATATTATAGATTCTTGTACCATGCATATCAATTTCTACCCATCGCATCACACATTTTTACCGTTTTTATTTAGAAAAAATTCCAATCTGTCTGTGAATGAGTTTTAGTCAGTGCGAATTTGAGTTATGTGCAACTATATTATGTACAATATTTGCTATTTCATTATAGAAAATGTCAAAATATAATTATAGACCCGATTTTATGTCACAAGTTGGGCATGCAGAATATGATCACTTTTGAAAACACATCTTTGTTTTAATATAGATTTACTTATGCATGCTGTCACGGCAATGTTAAAATCTATATGGAACTTTGCATAATATATAGTCACAGAGCTCTTTGACACGTTAACTATTCTGACAACTGTACATGTACCAGAACATGTATGACACTCAGATCAGTTCTTTTACAAAAGACATCCCGCATCGAACATCCTTAATTAATAACAAACTACTGCTTTTAGGCCATAAATTAATGCAAACTACATGTACATTTGAACTTACAATATACATGAAGTTACTTATATTACCTGAGCTTGTGTTGTAGCCTTGATTGTTTCATTGTTGAATGACCAATGGTACACGAGGTGTGACCCACCATCAGAGACAGCAGTCCAGATGTGGGAGTTAATACGACTGTAAAATAAAATAAAAAATATAATTAAATACTTCTAAAGAAACATCTACAATGCAAGCTTACTGGAAATTCAGATTTCTGCAATGAAAGGTATTTGTGATCACAATAAAACAATAATTTTAGGTCTTATAACGTGCATAGTTATATATACTGACATTTTCATTTCCCCTATGCTGCATAAACCTGACCCATAAATAGTGGGAGGTAATGACAACATAATACACTGAAAGGGAATACAGTCAGTCAAAATCATTCAACCAAAACTGAATCCAGCATATTCACTTGACAGCAAAACATTTAAAAGTGGACAGGTAACATATCAGATAAAAAAAAATTGGTTTATATACATGTACATGTACAAGGTTCAGTAAGTTAATAATGTTAATGGAATCAGTCACAAGGTTTTAGCACAACATTTATTATTTTCTATTTCAGATTCTAACTACATGTACTTTTTGTTTAAACAATCCAGAAAGTTCTTCATGATATTACATGTTTTTTAATTATAACATGCAATTTTCCTGGAATAAAAAGCAAACTATATTACATGTACATGTATGTACCAGAATTTTGTATATGTAAAATGTGATTTAATATGTTTTTTCTTTAATTTAGGTGAATAAAAAATTGTAGGACTGAATATGCAACTTCCGGTGAATAGAAAGCAAACTATTATATAATTTTTAAATACAAAATTCAACTTAATATAAGATTTTTTTTAAATAAATAAAAAATTCCCCTTTATAAATGCAATATTATTTTTGCATCAAAGATCTGTGACCGATTTCATTTTAATGTCCTTCATGCAATGTTCATAACAAACTACTGCACAGCCATCCTGAAAAGCCAAACTATAACAAGAGAACAAAGAAATGCTCATTCACCCAAACAGTAGAACAATATTGAGAGTGGCTCGTCTGCAGCTGTAAACACACGGTGGATAGACAAAATACAGACACCAGTATGTGAGCAGGAACCGATACCTTTTGCTTGGACCACCCAACCATCATGCACACTGTATATCCACAATATGGAAACACAGAGCTCAAAAATAAAGTCACATATAGTTCTTGACTAGAGATTTTAGTTTCCAAATTTCACTAAAATCTGTTAGAGCAAGTAAAGGTACATGTGTATATCCGAAATATGAAAACACAGAGTGGATAGACAAAATACAGACAAAGTATGTGAGATAGAACCATCACCTGTTTGTTACCATCCATCCATAATATAATATGGAAGAACAGAATATGGAAGAACAGAATATGGAAGAACAGAATATGGAAAAACAGAGCTAAAATGAATTCCCATATATATATACATGTAGTTCTTGACAAGACAACTGATTTTATCTTTCACATTTTAATGTAATTTATAAAGTTTTAAAGCTGGTTTGTTTAACGACACCACTGGAGCACATTGGTTCATAATTAGTGGTGAATGGATGTCAATCAAACAGTTATGTCGACTCAGAACAAACCGGCTGCCACCATATAGGCTACATGTATGTTACCGAATAGACCAAGTGGTATTTTATATGGACTTTGCCACAGACAGGATAGCATACACCACTCGTCGATCACTGATTGGAATTAAAATAACACAACAGGTTTCAATGTAATTAGTTAGAACAACTACATAACAGAATATTATAAATGTATACAAACAGCATATTTTTAGACATAAATGAACTTTTAAGAATTACATTTGTATTGAGAACCTCATGAAAATGAGGTAAGCACTACCAAAAGAACAAATATTACAAATAGCATCAGATATAGGGTGAAATATCCATCTTAAAACTCGGAAGATGGTCATCAAATCTTGTTTGTGTTCAATATTTTAACGTAACTTAAAATAATAGTTTATTACAAGCTTTAAATTGTTACAGTACAGTAGTATATCCATACAATTTTACCTTGTAATTTAACTTCTAAATTGTAAGTTATTTATAAGCTTCTAACTCTTTAAAAAAAAAGGTCACAATAAAAATCTGCCTCAAGGAGTAGATGCACTTTGCGTCAAAAGATCTTGTAAACTATTTATACTTACCAGTCAGATACATAGCTTTCCAAATCCCGCAGAAAATGCTACTTGTAGACAAACCAATTACATCCAAGTAATAACTAAAATCCGTTAAAAGTCAAAAACCCAAAATTTGACCAAACACTTGTGAGTATGATCTGGCAGCTCGAGGACAGATAGAGAACACCACTCCACGCTGACAATATCTCTCTAACCAGTTCCGCAAGATTCGCCACCATATATGGCACTGCACATTTGCCCCAAACTTCCTTTCTATTGCCTCAAGATGTTCTCCAAATGTGGAAAAAATTTGGTGTGCATTAAGCACATGATGATGGCGTGTTAAAAATAACCATTTTACACGCGAGACAATGGCACAGCTATCACGAGCAGCGGAAGCATAAAAAGGGTGTGGGGTCGAAGAGAATTTGTTTCCTTTTTGTCCTATTGTAGGACGTGGCTGGTTTTAATATCACACCGAGATATAACCGATATTGGTTGACTGACGTCAGATGCAAAATTATTCACAGCTTTTCAAGCAAGTGGGATCACATTTTTCCCAGAGAAAAATTCTTCCCCTTTCAAAATAAATTCCCAACAGAAGTTGCTTGTACAGCTTTCATTGCTGCAGTGGATGCCAACAGTGAAGTTGGCAATGGTCGTGCAGGAACCAGCCAGCCCAAGATGCCAAGCTTTCTGTTTTCACAATAAACAGCAAATGCCTGCTGGGTAGTCTGACTGCCACCTTGGTAAGATTCTCAAAAAGCCTGGAAATTGGGGAGACTATAATGTTCACACAATACCAAGAGCAATAACTGTTTGAGGGACACCAGGCACAAAGCTATTGTTTTACCGTAACAGGTAGCTGTTCTTCCTGTAAGTGTTATTCAGGGCAGCATGGAATCCTTTCATCGTAAGATAATTATCTAAGATCAGGATTACAATCATTAATTACACCCATTGCAAATATTTTGTCTTTATTATTTGTTCTTATCAATTGTTGACATTGTTACATAAGTATGCACCTACACAAACAAAGTTTATACCAATCATAAAAAAAACCCAGAGACATCAGAAAAGACCATCTCAAAACATGTTTTCATTTCTCAGCAAGTCATCAAACTTGGGAAGCTGGGACTTTGTCAAGATTATAGACATTTCTCTGATCTATATACATGTAACCCACCCAAAATATAGTTTTGGAAGGTAACATAAAATGTTAATTCCTTTTCAATGTCTAATGCTAGGCATATACATTGGTGAAATTTAGTTGAGAGTTGTGTGTTTATTCAACATAAAATGGTTTAGTTGTGCATTGTATATATTATATAAATACATGTACGACTGTCTTCATCTTATCAATACACGACTTCTATGCACGGATGCTTGGGAGTTGTTAAAAAAATATACATGGAAATATTATATAGGAAATTTCAATTTTAAGTCTCAAAAGCACAATAATTCTAATTTTGAAGTTTAATACAAATACGAGTTATTTTTATCAAACAACTTAACAAGCAAGACTGTGAAAGAAAAAAAGCTATAAAATATTAACTTAACTTCTTTAAAATGAACTGGAATAATATAATTATTGACATTTATTAGGTTTTTGAAGAAAACAATTCTGGGGTATTGACTGAAATTCATCTGGAAAAAATAAATGTACGGTACCGTATGTTTCTTTGTATAATTTAACAAACCAACATATGTATTGTGGAAGTATGCTTTTAAAACTACATTTTTTAATGGTTAACATTCCCAATGAAGGGGCCCACTATGTGCACTCAAGGTAAGTTTTTGTACGTGCCAGTCATGTCAAATTTTTGACTGGCCAAAATTGAATAAAAAACATATTACCACTTAAATTGCACTTTCGAGGCATGTGTTACTGTCATTATTTTATCATATTATTGTCATACAAACAATACCAGCACACACATTATTTTCACTCGCCATAGGCAACCATTAAATTCACACCATGGGATTGTTTTATATTTCCTGGCCGACTTTATCATCTGTATACTGTACACATGATCATGTAAAGACAAAATTGCTGCAAGGCATTTGTCTTGGCAAGCGTTCTTACACAGAGGAAAGTACATCAAGTGCAAAATGACTTACCTAAGTTTTAAACAAGTTGTTTAATGAACACCAACCGAACTTTTTGACTTAAACAAGAAGTTTGATTAAGCTTTGAGATTAAATTTTTTTAAATTATCATAAAAATATAAATTTTTGAATACATTTTTCAAAATTAGGCCCTGGGCTCAAGTATACATGTACGTGGAGGCCATGTAATCAGCCACTTTTCTAAATCGCGAACGGGAAATGCGGTTTAACGCCTTCATCCATCTGAGGGATGTTGTAGAGGGCACTGAGATCGAGATGCTGTTCTGACCGTAGTCAGGTCGTTTTCTCAATCCCAGATTTTCTCCATCAGCATGCAAAGGATCTTTTATTCGCGTTTTTCAAAAGCATACATTTATGAGGTTTTGGTGGGATCACAGACGGGGTGATCCAGCTGATGATGTGGCCTATTTTATCTCAAGAGAAAGTGTTAACCACTGTACCGAATCCTTGTCTTTACTGCTATGAAAAATGAACACCACTACCTCATGTCGCACAATAAGAAAAGATGTCTGCTTCGTGAAATTATTTTTGAAAAAAATCCATCCCACACTGTGATTTGTAGACAAGTGAATGAATGTACTTCGTAGAGATTACGTGCACAGATCTGTTTTGTAATACATGTACTTTATTGTTGGACAATAAAACTGAATATTTCACATGCACACTTAAAATTTAAATGAATGCCTCACCAGGTTTACAGAAAAAGCACCTGATTGTAAAATTAGATTTCGCTGTTCGTTGTGTATGCCCACAATGCATGATTTAATGCACATGATGGTCTGATAGATGGGTGCACATGTGCCTCGTTGTATAAAAACTACTGTGAAGTAACATCAACATAAAAATATATAAAATTTGGCCATTTCTAGACATCTCAGATTTATATTAAATTCTATTCAGACATTTTAAAATAAACTTTTGCAGTTTCATAATATACATACATGAATGTTTTATGCATATTTGTGCAAGTAATTGAATTCTAAGGGAATCAGATGTGGTCTGCTGGTCGAGTAGACATGGGAATTGTTGATTTAATATGTCTCTTACAAATATATAATGATATGAAAATGTTGATGGAGTACTCAAACACTTCGACTTGTTTAGATGCAGAGCAGGGTATAGCTCTGTGCAAGAGTGTCTGCCTGAGGTTGGATAGGTCGACAGATCGATGTTCTTCAGTGGACCAATTGGGTTATTTCCCATTCCAACCAGTTATTTATGACTGGTCCATCAAAGGCTATTGGGTGTGCTATCCTGTATTTGGGAAAATGCACATAAAAGATCCCTTGAGCACTGTTATTTGAAGAAGGGTAGCTTATAGTTATATGGCAGCAGTGGGTTTCCTCTGTGACCAAGTGTTGATATATACATGTATAACCATGTGTTTGACATCCAATAACCGCTAATTAATAATAATCAATGTGTTCCAGTGATATTGTTAAAAAAACAAACTTCTAGTTTAAACTTATTGCAATATTCATAAAACATATCATCGTGTCTTGACAATGCTGGTGAGACAATGCATTGTTTATAGGTTATGGCCAACATACAATGACGCACCCGCAGCTTGTCAAACTCGCAAGATTATTGGTCGAGACTAGTTGTCAATCACATTGTGCAGACGGGTCAATTCAATTGAATGCCATACAAAAAATAGACCTCATTACACACAAAAGAGATTTTGTGTTCAACATTTTGTAACCATAGTATAGATTCCATTATATTTTGTCCATTATACAACACAAATTGACATAATAATAAAAAATTAAAATAATTATTGAGTTCAATACTAACTTTATTATATTAATGAGTAATCATGTGATAATAGAACAGATCTATTTGATATTAAAATTAAATATTTATCGAACATATTGAAGCATTTCATGGCAGTTAATTTTATTCTGAATGCTGAAAGGCCAATGTGTTCACATGGTGCTTCCTCTGGTATAGATTTCAGAAACTTTTGATAAGAAAAATAGAGAAAAAGATCTTCAAGATAGAGAGTTGAATAAGCCTGAAGCTTTGGAGATAAATAAAGAAATGTATCTAGCTATCTGAAGGTGGAATATGTAGGTTGTTTATTACTACTGGAATATAATATCAGCCCTGCTAGTCTGCACGTGGTCTGAGCACATGTATGTGAGGTATTCTAGATTCTAACTGATCAGGAAACATTGAGCATGTCATTATTTGATGTGTATTGAGGATGATAAAAAACAAAATCAGTGTTGCTAAAAAGAAATTGTTTTAGATTTTGTGTGTTAAACTGTTTGAGTCCACTATGTATCTAAAATAAAGTTTGAACAATCCAACCACATTATTGTGGCAATTCATAACATACATGTACATGTAACATGCACATATAATTTAACATAAAACACACTGTATAAAACATTTTTTTCATGTAATGGCAGATCTATATATATATTTAACTGAGCAGTGCAATTCTATCCATGAACATATATTGAACAGCAAGATTTCTGTTCAATTTTAGTATTTCACATCTGTTAGTGTACAACATGTACTAATGTATTAGTAAGAAAGTGATGACTAATGAATTAGTAACAAAGCTATGACACTTGTTGTTCAGTGAGTGATCTATAATACAACTATAGTGACAAGGCCATTTTTCAAAACACACATTAGATCTCAATATTGTAATTAAGGTGCTAGTAGACAATAGAACTTCAAAGATATACATGTGTAACCGGTATATATGCGTTTATAAAATTAATGGTGATTACCCGAGACGCAGATATTAATCCGACACAGACACAAGTGATGAGCTTCTGAAACCAATTACCTCAAACTTATCGAAATCTGATACGAAATCAATGCTCATTCTTCAATCACGCAACAATTCCTTTTTTTCTTAAACTATAAACATGCAAAGCTAAATCATAAAGGAAGTTGATAATTGAAATTTATGGTTTGACATTTCATTTAACATTTTGTTTCCAGACATAAAGATAATTATAGTCGCTGCATTTTTTATTTAATAATATGCTATAAAGAATGAGTTTATGTCAAGTTTTGTTTTCTTTTAATGATGTAAAAATGTACCGAGCTAACATAAAACTAATTCATCCATTATTCATGTCTTTTGGATGAAACGCATAATTATTTAATATTGTATTTGGTACATAATTCTAGATATTGAAAAAATCAACCAGAATAGTTATCACAACAAAACTAATAACAATTTGATGCAAAAATAACAATGGATAAATAACATAATATAATGAATAGATAAGATGACAAAACATTGACATGCCATGGTCAAATGCGTATCTCTGCATAAGGCAGAGTCAAAGGGATATGGTGACAAAGTAATGTTAAATTTGTTTAAACAAAATTGAGCTAATCTTTCCAATGGCAATACGATACGATTTCATATAAAAAGCAGTAAATTAAAAACATTCATGGACATTGAAAAGAAAACTAAGTTTAGTAGTGTACAACTCGCTTCATTTCATCGTCACCTGACCGTGCTCTTTACAAAATGTATGTAACCCTTTACAACAGTATAGTTATCATTGTCTGGTTAAAACACTAAATGAGGATTAGTTATCATTTTGGTGTGAACATGTTTGGGACAAAATAAAAAGTAAGTGTGTTTAGGGAAACCCTATTGTTACCACCCTACTTAAAACATTTTATTGCTACAATTGATGGCAGTGGGACTATTATCACATTGTTAACACTTATGTCACTGGCACTGTTAAATCACAGTTGACACTTATCTTGGCATTAACAGGGTTTGGACGTCAATGACTTCTAATCACTAAATGTTCCGAAAATCATAAAGAATGTGTCACACATTATTAGTAAAACTAACCTTTTTATTACATCCTTTTCTTAACACACTGTATCCAAAAAAAAAAGGGTTCCAAAAACTCAATGTAATAGTTATTACTTAAAACAAGATTACTTTAAACAACCTACTGACATTGAATTCAGTGTGAACAGAACTTCATGAACAGGAAATGCAGACCTACCTTTCGATTTCAACTGCCGATGGTCCTTCTAAATGCAGACTTTTGATTGGTTCTACGGCTGTAACGTAGGACTGTAGAAGAAAAGATTCCCGCTCATGCTCCCCAAATATGGAAACGCCCAACTTGTAGAAACATGGAAGTGAAAATGCATGCATCCAGCTGCAAGAAAAACAAAGCTAAGGTGTCAATATTGAAACAAATGTCAAAAGTAAAAGTCAGGTCAAGAAACATATGTGGAAGTAGGTAAGTGTGAATCCTCGGGCCAATCTGATGTACATGTTATATTGTACATGTATGCTTTTAATACATGCATCGAGAAGATGGCTGGCTGTAATAAGACCTATAAATCTGTATCAGAAATAGATCACAGTAGTTAAAGAATATCGACTTCTGAAGTATTGTTCAAAGCTCATGGTTCTAATAAGATTTACACAACTGGATTAAAAATAGATCACAGTATTCAGATCATGTATTGTTAAAGACCATCGCTCACCATTTCCCGTGAAGAAAGCAATGAAGCCAGCCATAAGAAAATGAATTATATTACATAAAATTGCTCTGTTTACAATAGATGAATCAATCGCCAAAAGTAGCCTTTTGGATAGTTGCAGCACTGTTTAAAGGTCACGCTATTGTCTGGAGATGCAGCGAAGCGAAACCCAATGTTATTTCCTGTCATGACTCTTGTCACGACCAGTGGCTATTTTCCCGCCAAAAGCATGAGCGATTCTATTTAAATGCTCATGGCTGTAATAAGACCTACCTACACACCTAGATTGAACATGGATCGATCACACTAGTTAAACTCATGTAAAGTATTTTTTCAATGATCATGGCTGTAGTAATTAGACCTACATGTACACAACTGGATCAGAAATGGACAACTGTGCACAGTTAAAATATGCTAACCTCTGGAAAGTATTACTCAACGATGATGACTGTACTAAAATCTATACAACTCAGAACTGGATAGAAAATGGATCACAATAATAATATCGTATTAACCTCCATGTCAGGATTAGAAGGGGAGGGAGGTTTGGGGGTAAATACAATCCAAATTTTGTGTGAATTGTAACACATTGAGTTTTATACATGAGCCCTAGACATAGCCAAATGTCTACCTCTGCATAAGAGACATTAACACAACGTCCACATGATACATTTATGTTCTGCTTCTACACAAGAGAACATAGGAAGGGTTTCAAGACAAAACCTTTGCATATACATGTATGCTGATCAATTCAGATTGTCTAGTCCATTTATGAGTAAAAAAAGATAACTTTTTCAAGCTTGAATAGCATTTGATAATTATCAGTTTGTTTGGAGGGTATACCGTATGTTAATGTGGGTCTTTATCTTTTCATGTCGTCCAATTATCATTCTTTTGCTGCAAACAATTTTGTTTGCTTGTCTGCATTTTCGTTTTCCAGATATGCAACAGAGAGAAGAATTCCATTTTACCCCAATCCTCATTACAGCCACTTGTGAACTGCATCAATCGAAGGTGTTGCATACATGTACATGCATTTGGCAGCAACAGGAAACTGTAGCTCATGACTAATAATGTAATTAACACTCTTGTCACTTTGAAACAACATGACATCATTAATGATATTAAAGACTTCTTTGTGTCAAAAACTGCCAATAAAATGTCAGCAAGCTTTTAATTGAAAATTTGTATCCAAGGCCAACTATTCACCCGACAAGAGAGAATTTAATAAGAACGATCATGTACATTATTTTTTTAAATATCTGAAAAAGCATATGGCTTGTCTGTCCATCAATATCTGTTAGTAACGAACAAAAATAATGAAACTTCAAGCTGAATGTAACGTTTCCTAAATTGTTTTGAGTAGTATACATGTACACAGTAAAATAGGTTTCAAACTGCAGTTCATGCATCAAATCGTTTTGAGTAGTATAGATGTACATACATTTACACAGTAAATTAGGTTTCAAACTGCAGTCCATGTATCATCTACAGTATCTATAATACATGTACAGCTGTACATAGAGGTTATAGAACATGTTTTGTATTTTGGTTCACGTTCAGTCGAAGTGCACGACAGGTATGCATAAACAAATGTAGAAGTGTGAAAGTTTAACACGTCCAGCTGACTTGGAGTATATTGATTAGAACAAATGGTACCAGTGTTATAATCACATGATTTATTTCAAACATATACAAACTGTTGTCAAACATTTTTTATTCTTTATTGATTGTAAGCACTATATAGGTTATTTTATGTGCAAACAATTTGTGAATAATTGTATTACTATAACAGGTAAATGTAGGTACAATGTGTAGTGGAGAGTATCAACAATATATTATTGTTGATTTTCGTTTTATGATTTATATTGTCAATTAAATTATCTTATATGTACTTGTTTATATTTTTATAAATGCTCAGTATTATGTAAAACTGGCATTATTCTTATGCCTATAATTTTTGCATTTTTATCATGTTTGTAATTTAAATGCCAAAATTACAGCTCTACGTGTAGTAATGATATGCATTGAACATAAAACAATGCAAAAAATGGGGAAACTTACATGTACTTACATGTAGTTCATAATTTTGTTCAAATCGTGAAATTTTACAACCGGGAATAATTATTACCCATTTTATTGAATCCATTTCTGGTAGCGAATTCAGATTCCCCAATCCATGATATTACTGAACTATTCTCGGACAATAAAATATTTAAAATTTGCATATGACAAATAAAAAATCTGTCTAAACCAGATTAATTTTGTAGCAATAAATTTGCCACTGTCATCTTTACAAGGAACGATCATGCTGTTTAATTAACTATTTTATTATGAAATAGTTACAAAAATGTCCTATATCCCTGGATGCTTTAGAACATTACAAATAACTAAACATAAAAGATGCTTCAAATTCAAAGATGCATTATTCTTTTCATTTTATGTCTAAGCACGGGCCTGAATATGGTATTATTAAATGTAAGAATTGATCATATGCCATGAATACCAATTAATTCAAGAACTTCATCATGTCTATGTGAATGAATAAATATATATACAATGTATATCCTAGTAAATATCAAATATAACCATCCAAACACAACTTAAAACATAATATATCAGTTCAGGTCAGGTCATAATAAATTTATTATTAAACAATTATTGTCCAACTTTTAAATCTGATTCAGTGGATGAAATTTCTTTTAATTTTCATCAATACAGAAAAAAAGTTCACATCAATAATTAACAACCTCACAAATCATTTTGCCAAATTAAGCTAAAAATAAAATAAAAGTTAACACCTTGCATATAAATTAAATACAGTTGTTGCATTTCCTGGCATGGGTCTGTGAATAGTTTGTAAGCCACAGTAAAATTCCAGCTGACCTATAAACATTTGGCAAACAATATATACAATGGCACTTTTCCCTTTTTTTCCCTGAGCAGGAGAATCCAGAGGAAACCTTCAGATATCAAACATGTGGCCCCAACATGATAGCAAGTACAAGAATACTGTACTGCAATATTTTCCATTACAGATGCAAATCTTTCCAGCATCACCACAGACAAAACAATGTACATGTATATGATACATGTAAATTGAAATTGAGATAATACGAATGATGCCCACTTTAAATTCTATAGAAATAATTTAGGTACAGATACATGTGTACATGTACATGCCATGACATAGGAAGATGACAAAAAATGGTGCATGTAGCATGTATGAAATTAAGAAAATTATAATTATGGTAAAAAACATTTAGCCTGAAAAGTAGGGACTGGGCATGTACCTAATTCCATTACCACCCTACCTACCCTCCCCACCCCAGCTCCACCACTCACTTTTTACCATTGTTCTAATTTTACCATGCATCCAGCATTTTTTTATTTGAACAACTTGCTGTTCTTTGTTTGTCATCAATAATTCTGCAATCTTTTATGCACACCAATCAGCAGAACTTGATTACATGTATCGGGTAGTTACTATTAGTTTTATCTGAAGCTTATTGTTACAAATGTTATATTATGTTAGGAAATTATTGCACTCTTTGGGAGAAGTGCACCTATGTTAATGTAATTAAAGCTAGCATTTACAAACACAACAATGAAAGCTATTATAATATTGAAGTTAAGAAATAGTGTTCAGTAAAAAGAACTGATATTTATGAATCTGGAATTTAAATCCAACAGATTGCATTACTCATTGCATTACTCACAACAATCGTGCACGAAAGTTTCAACTGGTATTATTAGAAAATGGGTGTGCCATTGATGTTTTAAGTATTATAGTTTTGACCCAACCCAAAAGAATTATGATTGCAGCCAGTGTAAATATAGATAATATTTATAACTTCCTCAAATCAAAAAGATTGCACTGTTTTATTTATTATTCATATCCACAAATCTGCCCTGCTATGGCAAAAGGAAGTATGTGACGTCATCAATATTTCAAGTTATCAGTGAAAACGTACTCGTTTAGTCCTCTTTGCACACAAAGACCACAATTTAGAGTTATATATTACCATATCGTGCAGTTGGAAAGCAATTTCCATATGTTTAGAGCAACTGTACATACATGTACATTTACTTCCTTATGCCAATGAGCCACAAAAGTGAAATTCGTCAAAAATGTCACTTGCTTAATTCCTTTTGCCATGGCAGGGCAGAAATATTATCCATGTTCATCAGGTTGACTCGTGACTCAACCCAATGAACATGCACACATGGTAGGGAACATCTCATTTAAAGTCTCCCATCTCAGGCTACATGCATTGGAACAATTCAAACTGCAATCTTAAAGTTTAAAGAAACCTGGGCCATTCCAGTATACAATGGACACATGGCTAAATATGTATATGTATGCTGTATTTTTTTAGTCAGATATCCATCCAACATTACACAAATACATGTACACTTGTATACTAGCCTACATGTATACATTTGTTGTATGTATCTCCACATTGAGAGGTACAGAGTTGAATACACACATACATGTACACCTGCTTGAGCGGCCACCTGTATTAAGCAGCCATAAAGGGTCACCATAATATTCTACCAAATCATCAATTTTAGTGCATTATGACCTGTATTAAGCAGCCACCTGTCTTAAGAGGCCACTTTTAGTTACTGCTTAAGACAGGTTTGACTGTATATGTATATCCACATTGAGAGGTAACAGAGTTGAACACACACGTACACTTGTATACTAGCCAACAAGTATATCACATCACATGGACAGAATACACAAATATATTCAGAAATGTATTATCTTATATAGTCGGCACGGTCATATTTCAAACTTTATATTACTTCCCTGTCAACTGAGAATGAAGTCAAAGGAGTGCATTAAGACAGTAATTTTAAAAGAATAATTAATATCATGCAAATAAGGAAATATGATTCGGTTATGAATACGACTTAATATATCATGGAGCATTACGTGCATATAAATAATGTCAGTCACATTTTTACCCACACAAATGCCAACCAGCTTGATCAAGCTGTTCAGATGAAAAGCCAACATCACAGCAAAGAACTTAAAGGGTAACATCTATTTTTATATTTGTAACTTCAGTTATTTTTGTCAACTCATCTCTACAAGAGCAGGGCATAATCGAGTGGTAGAGCATCCGCCTGCAGCTCGATGGGTCAAAGGATCGATCCTTCTCAAGGCACCCGTTGGGTTATGTCCCATTCCAACTAGTGCTCAGAAAGTTATTCATGGAATAACTTTACATTTGTTCAACATACAGTATAAGGGAAAAAGGATAACTTGCTAAATGTATATGTTTTTAGCATAGATGCATGTTTCTAAAAACAGCCCCACATTTCTGTTATTTTCAAAACTGATACTTTCGTTCTATGATGTTGTAAAACAAAAAGTTATTCACAAAAAAGACTTCCCTTAGTTACTCACTTTGGAATCATATCCTATATGTACACCAAAACTAATATCAAACACAATCAGCAAAATACATTGTAAATTGTGTTCAATTCACTACTCTTATAAAGTTCTGTGCTTACCTTGAAGTATTGAAATATTCCTCAAATCCTCCATCACTGATATTAATGGCAACATGTTCCACAAAATCAACTCCCTGAAAAATATAATCAATAATAAAGTGATCCAAAAAAATAAATATACTGCATTTCCCTTTTTTGTGTAAATATGTAATAAAGAAATAAGCATAAACAGGATACTTTATGCACTCAAAACACAAGGTGACAAGTGCTATAAAATAATTACCTCAGGCTTGAAGCAAGTTAACAGGACTATAATAGCCCGTCCACTTTCACATGGGACACAGACCGGGAGAGAGAAAGTCTCTTATCAAGGCAAGCTGCACAAAGGGCTGTGATAGCTAGCAGTGTTGGGAACTGGCCGTTTCAAGTGATTGGCCAACTTAATGAAATGAATTTTCTAATCAATGCAGGATCATGCACACACACACCGATAACGGAGAACGCCCTGTCCATGTTACCTGTGCCATATTACACTACGGTTATACAACACAACATTGTGCGTGTATATTTACTTGGCTTGTAGATGAACTGACAAAAAGCTTTCACTTGGGAATTACCGTCATATACAAAAACAGTCATTAAACTGTGACCCTTGGATGATGAATGTGCCAACTACATGTGTATATATAATATAGTGTGGGACGTAATATGGACAGATGACAGTACCAGAAGTTGTCAGTCTTAATGTGTGCACACATTGAAAAGGAATAATTCTTCACCTGATAGTCATAGCAAGTTATCAAAATGGCACTCACAGTCTTTGAATGACTAGTTAATATTATACATGTACACACCATGAACTGCTCTGCATGCACCTCACAACAAGTTGTCAAAATAATACACGTACCACTTTTTTATAAATGACTCTTATAATTATATTTACAAACAAATAACAAAATGCTCTACGTAACACACTGTACATACATTGTATACAAATAATACATGTGTATATTTTAATACAGAGGCACAGGTTCCCCCACCCCATGCTCCATTAATTGTTATACTATGCATAGGAATTCATGAACTTAGCACAATGCCTCAGTGTCAGTAATAACTTTGAGATGTGCACTGTTCTTTAACAGTCAATCGGATCATCCTCCAACAAAAGACAGTAATAAAATATTTCATGCACATGGATGACCATGAAATAAAATTCAATGTTAATTCAACAATAAAGTGGCCAGCCATCGAACCATGCCAAAGGTTTTTCGGTGCTTATATTCACTCACGGTTAAAGCAGACCCCCTCCCCCTCCTCATCTCTCCTTGTTAGTTAGCTAACACTGATTCAAATTATTATATCCAATTAAGCTCAAGCATGTTTGTCGTGGATACACGATCCAGCTGCATCAATTGCGTGTCCAGGACAGAAGTTATTGTTAGCCTGAGAGAGGAAACCTGCTACTCCATAACCAAGGGATCTTTTATATGCTCTTTTATAGATAGGAATACCACAGTCTTTATTGTACCAGTTGTGGACACTGGCCAGTCAGTGTAAGTAGTAGTACACCATAATTGTGTCTTGCAGAGAACTGACTCTGCGTTTGAGTCGGTACTGGGTTCTCATATGCCATGACTGGGGTTCGAACCCAGTACCTACCAGATTCAAGCCGAATGCGTTATCCACTGCACTACGAATGCCGGTAATATTACTAAACAGCCAGGGATTTTTATATGCACTCTCCCATCGACAGCACAGTACTTACCATGGTCTTTGTCATACCAGTAGTGGGACACTGGTCAGTGTAAGTAGTATGCATGCATACATGTATACCTATTGAGTCTTGCAAAGAATTTATTAGGGTTGAAGTTGGTACTGCACGGTTAAAAATTCCATGCCATAAGCCAAATTTGAACCCAGTACCTATCCGCCTTGGCAAGACTTCCGAATTTTTCAGCATCTAGGGTTAGGGTTAGGGCTAGGGATAGAGATGCTGAAACGTTCGGAAGTCTTTCCTCTATCTTAAGCCTGGTTGTCTAACCACTACACCACAGAGACTGGTATCTCTCCTTGGACATACAAGGTCCACTATCAAAAGGACAACAGACCCAATGTCAATGGCTGTATCCAAAACAGGAAGTTTTTCCATTTAATAATTAACTCTACATATACCTACTAAACAACAACAATGTAAACAAACACTCCGTGACAAAATGTGAACAAGGCTGGACTCATTGTAACTGGATACTGCAGATCAGCTTTTCACACTGAGAAAGCAATTGGTAATTACTTTGTAATTATCATCTCACAATAAGCAGGTGTGTCCGCCGCGGTTCCCACACAATGACAGGTAGAGAAAGTGATAGACAGCACTACTCCATTATCACATGACCAATAAAACTCAGGTGGGCCATAAAGCTTGTCATGCTACAAGTACCAGCTATAGTTCAGGCTCATTAATTATAATACATGTGCAGGAATGAGTTGAACTTACATATTTGGATGATGTTAATACATTGAGATACATTCAAATTTGATGATAATTATGTTGACTATTAAAATCTACATCAAATTATACCAATAATTTGTTCAATGTATAAAGAATAATCATTTAGATGGATAAGATTAAATGTATAATTAAAGGTTATAGTTAACATTATGGATATGAAACGAATGTTTAACGAAACCTAATAACATATTTAATCAGCAGCTGTGTCAAACATAATTATATTACTTGTAACTTCATAATATTATGATCTATAGAAATAATCAGGTACTACATTGGCTACTTTTTTATAAGTAGCAAGGGATTTTTACATGTATATTATATATATGCATTTTCAAACTGACATGCCAGTACATGCCGCCGTCTTTCATATACCAAATCCCTTGCTACTTATCAATTTGGAGTAGCAGGTTTCCTCTCTCATACTAACACTAACTTCTGTCATGGGCAGACAG
>JAULBR010097430.1:0-11545 GCA_032355825.1 Melanodrymia aurantiaca
TGTATGTATGTATGTATGTATGTATGTATGTATGTATGTATGTATGTATGTATGTATGTATGTATGTAATGTATGTAATGTATGTATGTATGTATGTATGTATGTATGTATGTATGTATGTATTACCCTGTAAATGAATTTGTGCACTGAGATTAGTGTATCTTTTTATAGAATAGTGTTAACCATATAAAGCCCTATCGATGTCATATCCTTTTTATAATACTTATAGTTAACTTGAGTGCAGTTTTCATAGTTTACTGCTATATTCACTTACAGGTTGATATATATGTGTGCTCCTGGCAAATGTAAATCACTCCCATTAATTTGTCTTAATACATTTTTTGTACTGGTCATTGAACCAGTGTTCCAGCAGGATTATTTATCACCCATGATTGTTGATTAAATGTTGACTGACCACATGCACCTAGGGAACAGTGGTACCTTTGTCTGGTGTGGGAGACGGATGACCAATGCAGACTGACATTGATTATGTTTATTTGAAGTCCCAAAATGACTTTCTAGACACATTTATTACCAGCAGGTAGCCTTCTGTTGAGGTTGGCAAGTTCATGGAATGATATCGTTTTGGTGTCAGATCACAAGTGAACATCTTAACCATTATGTTTTTTCTTTGTATAAAAATATATCAGGGATATAATCTGGACCATTTTTCAATGATTTCCCTTTTTTTGGAAAGTTAAGATAAAACTTAACAGAAAGAAGGGCATTTTATCCTTTTAGTTTTAAAACCAAGTACAAATATTTCTGGATTTTGTTTGTGTTAGTCAGTGTTAGGATGACTAACTTTAATTGGGTATTTCTACTTTAAGAAAGTAATAATTTTGTTTTTTCGTTTTATCCAGTTCACTTTGCCACTAAACAAATAATTCAAAAAGAAAAGTTTTTCACAAATATATATTGCTATGAAATTGTTTCTGGATTGTATGAACATTTTGACTAGTTTAGATCTATGTAACAAGTGTCAATGAATTTGGTGCCAGATGGTGCAATATATTTTATAAATAGTTCTAATTGAACATCATCTTTTTTTACGATATTAAAGAAAACATTTTCTTCTCCATGTTATCCTTAATTTCATTTTTTTATACACACATGTACATGTATATGTAAAAACACACGTGAAATGTATACATGTATGGCATTCTATTCTGTTATGTTCTTAAAAGTAAAACAAAAAGGTGAAATTAATATTTAATATACATGTACCAGTACATATTTTTATGTAAAACAATTTGTACGTTTTTACTTATTTTATAATATGAATGTTTCTTTATTAAATCTTATTTTTGGGAATGGGGCCAGTCTCAATTTGTGCAAGGTTGACAGGCATGGTTTTCTTATCTTCCCAAATTTAACTTGGCATAATCTAGATGTTGTTTTTAAGTTCAAAGATTGAGATCAATACTGACAATAGACATCGGTTTTAAAATCGTAGAAGCGAGATAAAAGCAGCCATTTGTTGAAATTATGAGAAGAATGGGAAGAACATAGTTGAATGTTTGAGCAACACGAAGCCTATCATCATAATCCGTTAGATCTGCTCCCATTCTCCTATTAGAATCATACAAAGGAAACTAATTTGATATCTGACCTTACATAACTTCCAAGGTGTCGTTAAAAGGTCAGTGCTAAAGGTCAAATCATTACATCTCCAGAAAGAATTAAGTACTGCTATGGTTCATAGCCTTAATTATGTCTGCTGATCATGATTTTGATGATTATCAAAGTTCATTTATTAATTACTGCATCTATGTTTTCGGTTAAGATAAGATGTTTGGTTTTACTTTGTTTATTTTTTTGGACCTCCAAAATATTATTTCAAAAACAAAGAGGAAACTTCTTTTTATAAAAATTAATATGTAGTGATGAATATTAAAACAACATGTATCACAGTCTACAAGCTACAACTCTGTCTGAAATTCCATGTCGGCAATCGGCAAGACCACTGAAAATGTTAGTGCAAAATTTAAAACAAACCAAACATAATATTTTTTAATATTGCTGTTGCCATTTCTCAGAACTCCATGGCCAATTCCCAAATGTTTATTACAATATATAATGAAATGAAAGTTTATCTATGAGAGATTTTAAAGCGCAGTGAAAGTTAATCAATGAGAGATTTTTAATCATACATTTTAAGAAGATACGTTATTTTTAATGAAAATTACCAGCCTTTTCTTAGCTTCAAGTGTTTTTCTCAACACTGCCTTGTGTATTTAACTGATCCAACCAAACTGAGAACAAACATACACTAATTTCTCAACAGACATTCTGCAATATTTAAGAAACTACATATATGTATAGGCAAGAATCTGTATTGTCTTTTCTTGCTTGCTATAATTGTATTCTACATCATACGAATGTGATTTATACATCTTATTGCTATTGCAAACCATGTTCAATTCGTTAGAAAATAAACTTTTATGACATCAATGCACATTAATTTTTAGTCCAGTTATATATTCCAGTTGTGGACACACTTATTACGGTTATGAAATGCTTCTAAAGATCTATGCACATCGATCCCAATCCACATACATATGTGGAAGTAGGCATTCATTTGTAATTCTGTTTGGTTAGCATTCTCTGTGTGTCAGTGAAAATGGTTCTGTTCAGTATGGTTATGACATCATGTGAGTGCTGGAAAATCTCAGCACTTTTCTCAGGTCAGGGCAAATAGAATGACGTCATACTAAAATGAAATCATTTGAATACTATCAATCTCCTGCATCATTATTAACTATATTGGGTGTAGCAACACCAAAGCATTTTGTTTTGATGTGCATTGTCAACGATGTGTCAACGGTGATCTGGTAGAATTCACTTCTAGTTCTAAACGCATCAATGTGCATTAGACAAACTGTATTTAAAGTGTCAATGGTATAGAGTCTTGTGTGGACACAAGTTATATATTTGAGATCATTGATTCTATTATTTCATCTACAGCCGATTAACTCTTACATTTGCCTGTCATTTACAGATCCTGTGCCAGCTCTTGACCATGCACTACAGATTCAGAAGAAGGTATACAGAGCTCAAGACTTGGAAATAGAAAACAAGCAGCTCCGGGAAACATTGGAAGAATACAATCATGAATTCGCAGAAGTTAAGAATCAAGGTACATAACTATTTACGCTTCTATTTCTAAGTGGCTCACTAACATCTTGTTTGGATGAAAATATTGCATTAGGTATATCAAAGGCTGTTGTGTGCGCTATCCTGTCTGGAAAGTGCACACAAAAGACTTACAAGTTGCTGTTATTCAGAAAGAATAGCATATGTGGTGGCAGTAGACTTCTTTTGAGACCATGTGTACACGTAATCTTGTGATTGATATCCGATAGCTGAACACTGATCAATTAATAAATTATTGTGCATCTTTATCGTTATCCAGTAAATTATTCTTTTTAGTCCTTTCTTTCACATTTGCTTGAGAAGAATATTTAGATGTCACTTGGAAATAGATAGATTTGATATGATCCGCCTACCCTACGGACATAATTTTATTCATTTTGTTTATTCTCTGCTGAGCAGCTTGGCTCACAGCTGCCTTATTGATGATATATATATATATATGTATACTGGAGAGAAACATTTATTGCACAAGTAACAGTCCATAACACGGTACCTAAAATTGCGAATTGTGATTGGTGACCCAAAGCTCGTATGAATCAATGTTGTGTTTACCGGAGGACAAGTCCAGGGTCGTGAACGCTTTTTAGTGGCATACACAACATACACAAGACTAGCAGTTTGTTAATGTTCTCAATGCAATAAACAAACAAAGTACATAATCCAGCCTAACAATAGTATCATTAATCCTAGTTAATGATCGTAGTTAATAGTAATTAATTGAAAAATTATAAGATGATAAATGTCCAATTGTAGAAAAGCTATCCATATAATGTTCTTTAAGCAAACAAGTTTTCTGTTTATAAATAAGTATGTTATGTACACCAGTGCTAATGCACAGTATTTTGAATATTGTGAGAGGTTACGGTTGGAGATGGGAGTGGTGGTGACTAGACAATGGTGCCATCATTCAGTGGATTAAGGTGCTAATAAAGCTCAGGATATGTACTTGGCACGGGATGGTCATTTGGTGTGTTTACACACCCTGCCTTACCTACCAGCTGCACCATCCCTGTACATCCATACGTGTACAATAATCATTAACATTTATATTTATCTCATTTTTAAGAATTTTTTTTATTGAAAATTAGGGTGCGGGCGTAGCTCGGTGCAAGAGGTTCAATAGGTCTACAGATCGATCCTCCTTTGTAGAACTTTGATTATTTCCCATTCCAACCTGTGATCGATGACTGGTGCTATCCTCTCTGTGGGAAAGTGCACATAAAATAAAGAGTAGCCTATGAGGTGGCAGTGGGTTTCCTCTGACCAAGTTTCGATAAACCGTGCGTTTGACATCCAATAACTGCTGATCAATAATCAATGTGTTCCAGTGGCATCTTAAACAAATTTTATCTTAATTTAACATTACTATTATTTATATATACTAGTATATGACATAATTATGCATGTTGGCCTGTATGTATCACTCACGATAATGTAAATTGTATGCTGTGAAGGAGAAACAAGTTAACATGTACACAGCAAAGATTATTGATGATTTCACTCTTTTTGTCCATGGTGCCAGGCTGCAGCCACCTTAGTGTCGGCTCCCTAAGTATTGTATAGAGAGTTCAGTGCCCTGGTATATCTATTTGTGACCACAATGAAACTTATATGTGTCTAGATCTTCGAGACATTGTCCAGCTCTTTCTTTTTATGTGTTTTTTTTTAACAAACCTCTTTCATTGGTATGCAATGATGCATTAGTTATTTAGATATCTTTTGTTAGAATTATGAAACCTCTCTCCTCTTACATATCAGGTTTGAAACTCAATTGTCAATTGATAGTGTTCACGGATTTAATCGTCTCGAAAAGCGGCTCCAGCCGTAAATGCCGATGGCTCTTTGATTACTTTGTCCATCCAGTGTTAGTGAAGCGGAAAACCCATCCAGTTGATGCAATGAATAGGTACAGATAGGTCTGATGGGCGAGAATTGTTAGAATGATTTATAAAAGTTATGTTAATTTAGAAGTTGATACAAATACAGAAACATTATGCAAGTCTTCACTGCATCTTTGCGTATCGAATTCCATCACTTGTGGATTGACACTGGTGTAAAGAGTTTATCATGCGAATAATGTCAGCTTGTAAATTCATGATTAAGCAAAATACATAGCCAGGTGTGAATGCCATTTTTTAATAGCTTTTAGAAACTTATTCTGTTTAGTTGGGGTCTGTTTTAATTCAGACATATGAATCATGATTTAAATTAATAATGTCATTTGTAAAGTGACAGTGATTAATAATGCTTGCATGGTGAGACCTACATTTAAAAATAATATTTAGACACTTGTCTGGTATGTATGGACTGGCATTATGCAAGATGTACATAGTCATATATAACAAGATAGCAATTTGTAGCCTTCAGGGTATATATTTTATAATATTTGAAGTCTGGATTTTAAATGTACATGTACTTTGTCTGCTGAAAATTTTGATGGTTTAGAGTTATCAAAGATCAATAAAATGAACAACAACAACTATGTTTTTGTTTTGGATATTAGTTATGGATATTAGTTATTGTAGTTAGTTAGTTAGTTAGTTAGTTAGTTAGTTAGTTAGTTACTTAGTTATAACTTATTTACATGCTTTTATCCAAGTAAGGTTCAGGCATGTCTGTCATGGTCACACTGTCCAGCTGCCTTGACTGCCTGTCCAGGACAGATATCTTTGGCCATAGCTTTTAATATTTAGTGAGGATACTGCCCATCAATGGGATTTAGCATTCTTCCAATGACTCGTATAGCCATGAGAAATGGCTACGTACCACTTATCCACCAAGAATAGAGCCAATTGCTCTATCAATCAATATATCAATAATTGTTGTTTAACAGTTTGTGAACAAATCGCTCCTTCAATCAAATCAATTATGAACCAATTGCTCAATCAATCATTATCAAAAATCAATGTTCGTTAACAATTAATGCAATGTTTTTTTGTGAGCAAATTACTCCATCAATCAAATCAATTATGAGCCAATTGCTCAATCAATCAATAAAAGGTTCAAGTTTACCCTTGGTAGTGACAACCGCCAAGTCTCGCACTAAAAACAGATAAAAACTTAGTTTGTTCTGGACAAACTGGAAAATTCAGTTGGATGGCCCTGTGGGGAGCCAGAAATGGGCTAATACCCCTTGTAGTGTTTACCTTTTCTTAAAGATTGCATTTGTCAGCATGATGGGAGATGGATCTAGCTCTCAAGTGAGCACTATCTGAGCATCTACTTAAGGTGTATCAGATCAAATTATCGATCATCTGTGAACCATTTAGGTTTGTTACCATTCCAACCAGTGGTATATCAAAGACTGTGATATGTACTATCTTTTGCTAATTAGTAAAAGTAGCCTATGTGACGGCAGCAAGTTTCTTTATGAGACCATGTGCGAGAATAACTATTTGGTATCCAATAGCCGATGATTATTAATCATTCACATTGGGTAATTAAACAAAGTTTATCTTTGGTCAAATTGACAGACAATGGATACTTCGTCAATGCCTTATTTATCACGTTCTGCTGAGAAAAACATACTTATTCCAATTAACAAATATTGAGGATTTGTTGACAAACTAACACAGAGGTATTCAAATACACTGATATATGATATTTTAATCAATTAAAATTATTTGTATATTTTTAGCCTCCCAACTTTTACCTGATCATACTGAGATCATTTGCTCTCATCTCACAATAGTGTGCGTTATCTGAATCCTGTGAGTCTAGTGTTTGAGTTTAAACAGTGGTGATGTGCTGTGTGCTATGTAAATACTGTTCAATACTTACTCTGCTACACCAGATTTGAGTTTAGGCTGAAAGTTTGCATAATCTGTATCAAGTTCCATATTGAAAGAGATACAAATGCAACTTTTTGTGCCATCTGAATTTTCTCCATTGTTAGTTACCAAGCATTGAGGGGCCTTGGCTTTCTCTCTTTTTTTTCCAAACTGATTGAACAAAATCCAGTGTTCTGTTTGTTTAAAAACTAGTCGGCAAACACTCCCTGGGTAAATGGTGGTCTTTGTTTACTGACATTTGCTCGCTATATGTGAGACATACCCGTAGATAGTACTTACTTCATCTGTGGGCTGATAACCAGCTGAATGAATCCAATCGATGTACATGCTGCTGCATGCTGATGGCAGTCTCTCTTTAAACGGCTCAGATCTCAATTGAATTAGATTTAAATCGTATAAGCTGAATGAGCTTGCAGATGTAGTTTTCAAAATCTGCTTTATTAACGAGATAAAAATGTAGATCTAAATACATGTTTTGAGATTTCATACGGGCTTCGCATAAATAAAGTGTAGTGACCTGTCTAACCTTTATTTGTTTACGATAAATCATGCATGTTTCATTAATTATTATCTTTAATAATATAGCAGGAAATTTGAATAAAAAAATAAAAGTTGGTTTGTTTAACGACACCACTGGAACACATTGATTAATAATCATTGGCTATTAAATGTCAAACACATGGTAATACACACCACAGCCTTTGATATATGAGTTGTGGAACAATTTTAAGCTAACATATATAGTTGTATGGAAATGAAACTACATACAAAAAGTTACTAAATGTTTCATACATACATGTACCTACCAACTAGGAAAAAACCCAAAGTGCAGTTTGCATGAATAAACCATATGGGCTGGCCAGGTGCTAACAAAACCCCTGATATATAGTGATCTGTCTAAATATGATCCATGTAAGATAAACGTTTAATGCTGACAGTTAAAACTGGATCCAGATGATAAAGATGAATATTGGATGAGCTTGATTAGATCATACATTCATTTTTGTTACTCGTTACTAATAGTTCTATTTTACTTGCACTACAGTGAATGATCTGAATGGGACACAAAATTAAATATGATGATTTGAAAATCGATTGCTTGGTTGGGGATGCTGAGTGGTTATAGTTAAATTCACTAAAGTGCTGGTATCTCAGATAAGATATATACGAAGATAGATACAGAATTTAAAAATATTTGCATGTACATAATATATTATATAACACATGTAATATAGTTTTGTTTGTTTTTAATTGGAATTTTTAACTTCAGTATTGTGGTAAAACTCTAACTTGGGAAATTGTTGGCAGAATAGTGTTCAATTATGGAGTCTTAAAACATACATGAGACATAAAACTGATTACGTTAACATGATGTCCTGCTTTAATAATGATTCTGCCAGATTTAAGGGTTTTCTTGAGGTGTATGTTTGAGTAAACTGGTTATATCATTCACCAGCAACTATAATGTTGTGACTATCTCAGTGAAACTACCGATGTATAACAAATATTGCTTAAAATTGTCCATATAATATTGAGATAACTACCCTATATTTTAATAATTTTTATAATTCTGTTAATTCACAAAGTAAATAGTGTTTATTAAAATATTTATTATCACATAAAGATACATATATATAAACATCATGTTTACTGAATTATTTATTATCACATATATTTATAAGTATATGTACGCAGAAATTTTAACAATAAATTTTAACTGAAGCGTACAGGATCACATATGGCGTATTTTTTAAATACCTATCCCTTGCAATAAAAACCCGATGCTGTATAACAGTTTGTTGAAAAAGGAAAAAAAATAAAATCACAGATTCAGGTCACTCGCTCGACTGGAGAGCTTAAGTAAATTGAAAAATAGCGAGACATGTGAAAATTGATACTACCTATAGGAGTGATAGATATTCTCAATAGTTTTACCAGGAGCATACATACACCCACAGGGGTATGCGTCAAGATTTACTTTGGAGGCTATTGACACATTTGTCTATTATTAAGAAGATACCCCAGCCTTTTGTATCAGCAGGTGAGTCTGGTGTCAGCGAGCTCTATTGAACTGCGACAAAGACAGTCTTTGTGTATCTAGCGTCGTCAAACGACCGATCACGATCAGCTGCAGTGATTTGAGGCACTCCTCCATCCAAGCTGCCTGATTAATCTCGCGTAAGCATCCCGATTATGTGCTTGGAATATCTTGACTCTCCGCTTGAATGGGCATCCCGTCAACGAGCATTAGGGAATGGGCGTACTGGCTTACAGAGCTATACGTTGAAGCCATGTATGGACTTTAATGATGTTTACCTGTATCTATTGATGTGGTTTCGGGCTTCATAATGAGAAATTGTATTTTTAATTTTATTGGTAAAAAAAGCAGGTTAATCCAACCGGTACTTGTACATATTTATATTTCGATTTGCTTTAATCCATGTTTAAAGAACATCTTGTCTTTTTACTTGTACTATTTGAAAACTTGTTTCGTAGAAGATAGTTTTAATGTAATTGTTGTCTTTTTATATCTTGATTTAATGATATTGGTATGTTATAAATCTAGTTAGAAGTAATACTATCCAAATTGGTCCTTTTTTTATGTGCTAGACACAAATTAACTAAATACTAATAATTTCTGTGTTTGCATGATAACATGAGTCGGGTATAACAATTTGTACATTCACATATATCTATCTATGCACCCACACACATATTCCAGGACACACCTAAGACTGGAATGATTTTATCCAAGATTATTTTTGCAGATGGTTCACTTTTATAAAATGGCCGGTCATGAGAGACAAGACGGCTTGAATTTATAAAATAAAAAATAAATTTTGCGGCGGCAGCTGTTTTGTCGGAGGGGTGGAGTGGGGGGCAGGAAATGGGAAACACTCAATTAAGTTGGGTCGCCCTAATACTTGTCATCCAACTCGCATGAATGGGAGTTAAGACAGTCTGGTGTATAGTTTGCATTAGGGCAAACCTACCATACATGTACATGTACTGCTGTCAAGTTGGAAGTGTCAACTCAATTGCAGAATGTTGCTTTATGGATTAATCTGGTGTCGCAATTGTCAACAGCACAGGAAACACATAATTTGTTTGCTGTTTTATAAGGAAGCTGTGGAAATATATTCTTTTAAAATAAAATATAGACAGTTGAAGAAAGCAAGTGAAGGATAAATATACACTTTGAAAGACTAACCCACAAGCTTAATTCAGTTGATTTCCTCTTGTATTATATTGCTAATTGTTGTTGTGTTTTTTTCACCCACAAAGTAGGAGCATATTCTTTAGGTCATGTACATTGTTTTCTTGCTTTGTGTTATAAGTTGTAACACTTCAGAATAAGTTGGTCACTTTGCAACCTTTTCCTCTTCTATTGAGTCGTATGGATTAATCAAACCTCGGTTGTGTCTCTTTTGTTTGTGTTTATTATTTTTCATCAGGTACATATATACTGGGTATATATTTATATAAAAGCATATTTTATATGCCTACTTAAATACATGCAACTTAATGGTAATATAATTATGAAAATATTTCTTATTTGAACTTAAACACAGATGTATTTAATAAAGGTAACAGTTGCCCAAGTTGAGATAAAAATATGTATTATACTACATGTATTAATTAGATTAATAATCTTTGAGAAAAATATTTTTTTTATTTCAAATTCCTAAAACATAGAACTTTAAGGACTTTTCTTTATAAGAACAAGGACTGGTAAATTGTGATGAGTAACAGTTCAATGTTACAGGTGTCACAAGACATCTTCACATCATTTGTTTGTCACTGTTTTTAGCTAAACAATTATAATAATAATCTCAAAAAGCAAATCTCAATTTTGAAAATGATACTATGAGAAGTTTCGGTATGTGCTGTGTGAATGACAATGAATATGTTTTGTCAGAAACTAAGACACTTTGCCATGTTGTTATTATTTTATACACTTACTCTACTGCTGTGCATCTTGGTTAATTGGTTCATCTCTGGATGTCATAAAACATTATTACAGCAAAGACAAACACAAATGTATTAATGTATTTTTGAGCCAAAACATTAAGATAAAAGGGAATATTGACCCATTTTGTATCACTCCTGAGCTATGAAACAAATTGTTGACAACATTGTGACTCTGATTTCAATGGGCATTCCTTGTGACTTTTTTCTTATTTATGTACAGGATTTTGTCTCCTATTTGCATTCTTGAAATTATCATCTCTTGCTGTTGAAATCATTGTTATGCAGATGGTGTCCCTGAGCAAGGAACAATCCATTAGATATATCAGCCATGATTTATAGAGAGTGTGTTGTCACTCAAATGTAGGCCATCTTGCCCATATCAAGACAACTATTATTGTCTGGGGGATGTCATTTATACATGTATCTACTTTTTCTACAAATGAATGTGTCTGAATGGTGTGCATATTATATATATATATATATATATATGTATGTCTATATATATAAAGGTGTGTATGACATATGTCTATATATAAAAAGGTGTGTATGACATACATACATACATACATACACACACACACACACACACACACACACACACACACACACACACACACACACACACA
>JAULBR010097441.1:0-11544 GCA_032355825.1 Melanodrymia aurantiaca
GATATGATAGAACACGATTGGTACCAGTTAAATTACACGCGAGTTTACGCGAAATATCGCGTCTCTGAACACGCCTCTGTTTGCAAATTATACGCCCCGTCAGTCCGGACTATGGCAAGCACGATACCTGTTTGGAGGCGTACAAGTCGTCGGGTAGATCAATACACCCTCGTCAGGCAAGCAAATACCTGTTTACGATATATAAACCATTGTTAGGCAGCACATACCATCTCGACCAATGTCTTGTGCAGAACTTTTATTTGTATTAATGTATAGGCCTATACTGTACATTGGTAAATAATTGTAAATGATTAAAAGTCGATTACATATATAACTTTTACCAAATTTAAAACTGGCAACTATAATTAGCCAATACAATACTTTCGCCACAACAACCACACGCAGTATTCCTAGCACGTGCAGACAGTGATGCGAAATCAATGCTTGCTGTTTGTCTCATCACATTGGTGTCTTTATTCTTCAAATTCTTCCAACTAGCTTACCAATTGGCATTTCCTGTTTGCACGCGTCTGCTATGAATGAGATACACGCTGCATGCCGTGCTACACCAAACGTAAACCAGACTGAGTGTTACAGTAGGCCTACATAGCGTAAACTCCGATAATAGCTAGACGTCTTTACTACTCCTGAAAGCGCCCGACGACATTAAAGAACGGACAACCAAAGTAAAACGTGTGAAAAGAAAACATGTGGAATAGCAGTGAAACAAATCCGTGTTATTAGGCTTGGACAAAATATGTCTATTGAAATGAACGCTGACTATGATGGATACTGACTCTGTCAGTGTGTTAATAATTGGAATTATCACAGAGTGGTCTAAATGATTGGTACAAGGAAGTACCAACACCCACATGCAACGGCATATTAAAAACACATTTTCTGTATAGATGGATTCATTTATACATTTATGAGTATTTAATACAACATCTATGCAAACAATCACGGTAGATATAAAACAATCAATAAAAGTTGTAATTGCATGGTTGTGTCATGATAGATTTAATTGTAGATTGATGTACATGTAGATGCAAAACTGGCACATTTACAGCATTGTGTGGCATTAAAATAGCGTGGAATGTTCGCATAGATGTATTATTCAAGATTATTACACATGTATACAATAATGACTGATTTTTTACTTTTTTCTGTTGTGGATCGTTCGCATACATCGAGTATATAAATCAACGGTAATAAATAGAACGACCAACAAGCAATCATTTTTTCATTTGGCTAGCGTGTCTTATAAGTAATGATCTCTCAACTCTATATTATATCTTCGTTAAAAAATGATATATATATTATAATACAGGCTGAGCCGCTGATGCAGATCTTGATTTCAAAATAGGGGTGGAGGCGTTTCTGTTTAATATACATATGCATTTCCTGGGGGTTTAGTTTTTGGATAGTTTGAACAATTATGTGGTAACAGCAGCCTTACATTCAATAAGGCGAGAGCTCGCGAACAATTTGACTAAATAGTACCGATCGTGTAGGCCTACAGTAGTAACTATCATAACACATTCATTAAACGCAAGGCAGACACATTGAGTGACATGTTATTTTTTAAATAATTGAAATTAACTTCCAGTCAGACTTTAAATATAAAGACATACCATGACTCTCTTCGCATTGAATAACACAACTATTGCTTTTCGCACCTGGTCTGTTTACACGACAGATCATTAAAACAGGAATTTGCAATTTAATTGATGAAAAATGAGGCTCAAGTGTTATTCAACTCACTGAATAAAACTTACATTTTACCTAAATGCAAAACAGAAGTATCAGAGTTATTTATATCTCAATTTGCACACACGGGTGAGAAATAAATTAGCGTCATCATAGTTTTAAATATACAATCTCGCGTGGCATTTGAGAAATGTGTAAGTTCCGCAAGAGCTGATTTTTCACGGTGATTACAGGTGGTATACTAGCAACAACAGGTTAGCAGTTGCGTGTAGTGTTTACATCAAACACTCTCCTCCCACACGTGCGCTGATTGATGTAAGCGGGTGCTCGCATGCCCACCAGGTGAGCTGTCGACAAGAACAACCAGACACATTGAAATACCACAACCTCAACGATAAGTTCACGCCACAGGGTGTTTACAAGTAGTAACATCATGGTAACATCATAGTATAAAACACATTTCAGTTCTGATGTGCAACAAAGCCTGTCTACCTCGTACGAATAGATCGCCAAATCACGCAGTTAAATAGTTAGAACACTTTTAAGGACACGGCTATTGTCTGGAGATATGTTTTGTGTCTTCCGATTCTGTTGTTTTCTATATGTTGTGTATATTTTGTTTCCTTTGTCTTTTTATGCTGTTTTTGTAATATATGTACCAATGCCAAAATAAAAATAAAGAATTAAAAAAAAAAAAAAAAATTGATTATTAAGAGTCTTTAAGTCTAACAAACCGGAAGCTAACTGCAAACTTTTGAAATAGATGGAAATGTGTTTTGATACGTAACTCTCTTATTTAAAGTACACAAGTCGAGAACTAATTAATGTATCTGCCCACCTGGAAAATGTGAAGCCAGTTAAAATAACCATACGGAAATTACCATCGCGGTTGCTTCGCTTGGTTGAAACCAACAGCCTATAACAAAATAAGTGCAACGATGCTGCAAGAATGAACTGAAAACTATCGCTAAGCAGCGTCATTATTCCTGGGCATCCACGATAAGATTTTAAGGCCTACAACAAGCCAACCAAACAGAGATGGCGTTGTTTTGGATACCCGTTAACGATCTGCAACTAACATGATGACCAAGTTAAATTCATTAACACACAGCAGAGCAAAATCTTTTGATCCATAACATAATATTATTTGATCTTGGTAGCCGCCAATGTTTCTTGCTGACAGGACAGTTTAGACAACACAATTCCTCGCTAAGACCAACCCGGAGAGTCTGTTTTCTGAGATTGTCACTTGGTTGACGTAATGAGCTGATGTTCTCTTTGTGGTAGGACGTATTAAATATATGTTTTTTTTTATATAACATCGCATACAATTTAATTGTTCTGATTCTTAAGCTCAGGTTAGGTGCTCCTGAACAACTATACAACTCAGTGTGTATTTCTTGCAGTTTTTCTTACTTTTTTTGTAAAGAGCATGCCTCATTAGCACTGCGTGTCTGTAACGTCATGACACCGATGTAGCAGTGCATACAACTGAAGTGTCATTGATATACCCTTACTAGCACAGGTCTCCCATTCGAATTTATAAGAAACATCTTCGAGATCGTAGGAATCAACACGGTTGTCAGGGAGAGACATTCAGAAAACAGACCCTGTTCCTTGTGTAACGTGAGTTTATTTAGAGAATGAGGTTGTAACGCAATACTCAGATACACAAGAGAACATTTAATGTTTTATGTCAATGTCATATTGATGGAAAGAAAAGTGTCACTATTTCCGAGTCTGTAGTCGACTGACTGCATACCATATTAAATGCATGGATGCTTCCCCAGAATAACACATTCCTCGTTCATATCTGCTTTCAGAATCGTTTTCTGATAATAAACAATTAAGGATGTCAATCATGTCGCTAAGTAGTTTTGTTGGAAGCCCTCGATTATTACATCACGGGGGAGACCATATTAAGCTCCTACAAACGCATTGGAAATATAGATTTTCTTATACTAAGAAAGAAAATTTAGGTAAACGTTAATTTTAATAATTAAAACATGCACTATAATCCGTTCATATTACATAATATTTAGGCGCGCGCAATATGGGATGTGCGCCATAAACACAGAATGGTACCTTTAAAGACAAAACCGGAAGCGGAAGCGGAAGCACCGTGACTGTGGACAGACCGCGTTAATAGATGTCTACAACGTTTTTTCTGCAACGTCTCACCCCTTTAACGGATGCCCCATACGCCACTGATTATGTTATCGTTAGGCATACGCAGAATGACTTTTAGTAGTATGCTGTTGTCCAACTTTGAGCGTATCCTGTTTCACTGGTGGAACCCGCGGTATTAAAGCGCAGCCATAATAACCTCAAACAGAAAAGTAAAGAGGGGATAAAAATTGCGTACAACATAATTTTAACTATTAGGTTTTTCACTTCAAAGTAACTTGATAGTGTTATGAAATTAACAATTCAATAAAAATGACACTAAGAAATTAACGCTTGGAAACTGCTAGACCTTGTTAACAAGACTGACACAACTCGGCTACATCTACGCAATAAATATGTCAATTGGATATAATCGAGGCTGTAAAACACTAGCGTTCGATCCTTGCATACGTTTCAGTGTTTGGTTAGCGCATGGTGCAACTAGGAATCTGGCGTGCCATCTTATGATTGCAGCGAGTTGCAGGGAATATTAGAGCCAGTAAAAGAGCAATAACTATGATTTAGCTATACCACAAATCACACAGCTTGCCCATATACACGGTTTGGCTGAAATTGCACGGAATAATTTCGACGTTGAACATTTTTTTTATATCCGTCCACAACTTTCTGCAGGCCATAATCTATTAATTTAAAGAAAACCCAAAGGAGTCAACACTGATTTGCCGTTGAACACGGCAGAGCAGGGTATGAGTGTGGGGGATAGGAATGAGCTGAAGTTGGGATGGAGGAGGAAGGGGGGTTTGGGGGGATTGAGGTGATTTAGTACCCCAATCATTTTGATTCCAAAAATATTATTTGTAGTAAATTAATAAATTAGAATATACCATCTTTCTTGCTAAAATCGCAGTGCATGGCATGTCCAATTAACCTTTAATCTCTGGATATAATTATTATACATTAAATCTGACCAATAAACTTTTACATTTGACACTACCTCATATTGCCGTGGTTTACGGCCTGAGAGTAATAAAGTTCGGTTCAGTTCAGTGGCAGCCGGAATCTCCAGTGGATTAACGAATCACTAATCTGCTCCATTCTTCTTCTTCTTCTTCTTCTTCTTCTTCTTCAGCGTTCGATTGGTTGCATCTGTCCATTGTTCTAACATATATCCGTCCTTTGTAAAACAAAAACAGGAATCCATCCCGTATTCCAGAGAACTGCGTCACTGGTAGTGTACCTCCCAACCCAAAGATAAAGCCCCAATATATGAATAATCATGTGCCCCTTAAAATAAATCATTACCGGTATTGGCAATACCAAATTATCATACGGCTTATAAATAATATTAAAATGCATACCACCCATGATTTTGCGTTTAGCCATGAGTAGTCTCAAAAGCTCTACTAGCAAAGCGTGCAACTAACACTAAGTCTAAACATTCGCATAAAACAAGGCCAAGGTATTTATAAACATACGTGTATATCTTTTATACACTTTAGAAGTCAATCAAATATTTGAAAACGTTTTTTCATTTTCAGCTAACATCATCGGGATATAGCAGAATGCTTACAAACTCGTTATCTACATTAACACCAATACCAAGGCTTTTTGAAGATATGACAAATTAGTTAATAAATCCATTAAACAGCACCTGTGATAGTAGGCAACCTTGTTTAACACCACAATTTGCAGAAAACCATTGTGTTTTGAAGCCTTTTATAGCCACATTTCATAAATAGTACGTTGAGCATTCAACATATTTGGCCGAATGTCTAAATATTGAAGTTTACAGAGAAGTGACCTGTTGATATGATCAAAGGCTTTACGAAAATATACGAAAACTGCGAATGCGGATAACTTGTTCTTTTTGTCCTTGTTTCAACGATATTAGTCAGTGTGGATAACATTTTAATTATCTATAGTACTCCATTCTTCGCAAAAGCTATTTAGTTCCTCGGTGATGTACCCCACTGGAGTGTACCTTTAACTAATTGTACTGCACTGTTAGACACTGGAAATAACATAAAGCACTTAAACCATTGTCTGTTTGTAACAACTGGAAATATTATATTCTCACGCCAACAAACATATTTCATATTATATTAAATTTATTTTTAAGAAAAAGTTACCAATATCGAAGATACGATTCCGTATCATGATTGGTTGTTAGATATACTTTATGTGAATTTGTTTTCTTTAATTAAAATTAACATATTAAGATAACGTACACGCGCACCCATTATTTAGGTATACCCATTTGACAAACGAATCATGCATGTGAAACGCATCCACTCTTGTAATGTCTATATCCCTTTCCCCGTTGTCTTACCAACGGGACAGAGAAAAAGCACTGGAAGTGACCGACTTTATTAGCACAAGACAAGTCAGCCGACTTGTTTCCATCCACATTGGAATAGTTTTGGATGGGATCACACTGGTGATGCGACATTCTCTAGTTGATTTTCTACCTATCAAAGTTACGATCTCGATTTTCAGACTCTGTGCTTTAATCAAACCTGTCCGCCACTACGCAACTCAATACCGCGGCCTAAATGCATTGCCGCATCAATATATCTGCTCTCTAATATCATCTAAAACAGCTTTTAATTAAATTAGTTGGGGTGCTCATTGATTTTATGTCTTTTACCTTTACCAGTATCGAACTAGAGTCGATTTTTAAATGAGGGAGTCTTAAAAAAAATGCTTTGAGCTGTGAGGTTAAAATAATTGTTTTCCATTTGCCATTAACGTGCATTTGCTGAAATCTAAGGGTCAAAACAGTTATACATCCAACACCGTATCTCCGCAGAAGGTAGAGTCAAATGGATAATTATGATGGCAATCATGCCCTTACGGATCCCAATCAAAAAGTCATTATACAACAGCGGTAATTAAGAAATTATGCAATCGCGTTAATTAATTATTTGTTTTGTTATTCTTGTCTATCTTCTTCATATTTCCCTCCATCGTATTTTTTCGTTGGCAGCTAATGGCGTCATTATGAATTCAAGCCATGCGCAAATCAGAAAGAAAGGTACTTTTATGACAGCCAATAAAAAAAAATGTACTCTTATGACAACCAAGCGTTAAACAAAATGAATGCTAAGAGGACTAACGAAGAGGACTAACGATAAATATGAACCTCGTTATGCTGAACCTCGTAGGTAATAAAGAACATTATGTCTTAATTGTGTAGACCGTTCGATGTTCCCTGTTCAATCCTATGATGAAGAATAATAATCTAATATAGACTCATATCTCTTGCTCGCCTTTGCAACAGGAGCGAGATTGTTCTCTCATTTACTTAGTAACAATGACAAACTTAATGGAGTTCCACGTAAACGTAAAATGAATTAATTTCGAAAATGAACCGTAAAATATTGGTAACCAAGTTGGTTATGGGGACACATAATTTATATCATATGTAGCGTTTCTGTGTCATTTCTAGATTATAGTGAAATCGCCATTATATAAGGTCAATAGTAGACGGACATCACATGACGCTTATTTCATGGTAGGACAAGTCTGACAAAATATAGTGAACCGATCAATGTTCATTTTTGCGATATCTCTTTCTTATCAAACATCGCTTTTGAAGACAGCTGCCTCTGGTATTGATCTAACCTGGAAAAGCTGTATAATGTAGGAAGGCGTCAGTTAATTGAATTCAGCCATTGATAGTGTAATTGCATCTTATGGCCGTGTCCACTACTGGGTTAGTGGGTTGCACTTTCATTCCTATTTCAGACGTGCTCTCGTCTCGATAAGGAGATAAATGTGTAAACAAAATGCCAAAATGCTTCTTTGTCTGACCAACCATGTGTTCCACTTTACTGATGCTGGTAAACGAATTGAAACTTATTTGATTTAGCCGGAACATTGAATGACTGGCAAGAAGTTGGTGATTGATACTCTGCCCCTGAGCATATCACTAAGAACAAAAATGCTAAATAACACAGTAAAAGGGCAATCCATGGAATTTATAGATATTTAATATTAAATGTATAGGCCTAATAAACGAGTATGATATACAGATGAATTTAATATTCTTGTGGTTACCGTTACATGTGTGTTGTTCAAAATCGCATGTAATACAGGGTACAAATAAATGGAGGTTGATTTCAGTGCCTCGATATCGTAGAAATAGGCTAGCTTCCGGCAAACGACGTCATAATTTATTGAGAATACGTCGTCATATTATTGTGAATTATATTATTTATGTTATTAAATGGCTGTTTTATTCATCAGCATGATCGAATATTTCATTTTTACTACTATATATGGTTCTAAATGAATAAAATATGAAAATTATATCGTGAAACAGCCACTGAATAACTACCGTGGAACTTCTTGACAGTATTGACCAGTCCATGACAGTATAACCCTGACCAAACAACTTCTGAGCCAGGAAATGGCGTTACTTAAATCGACATAATTATAATGAACATGCCCTAAAGTATCTCAGACGTTGTGATATGTAGACACCGTATACTGGAGCAGATGCAATATTGCTCGACATAAAAGGGAAATTAACTATTGGAAAGTTGAAGTTATCCCATTTAGCATACAAGTTATTTTAAGAGACAATTATTGTAATGATGCTTACATAGTTATGATGGTTATGTTCTTTGAGGCTTTGTCAGTGGGTGCGATCACAAACTGCCCATGTAAGGCAAAACGGCTGTTTATCACATATGCTCTTGATGATAATTATGTGATTAATGGTAGCATGCTCACGTTTGTCCTATTGTTTAGCATAGACTTCGACAGCATCCATTATTATATTAAAGTTATAGTTCAAATTGATGTTTCGCTGATCGCGATATTTGGGACCATAATGTTATAACTGACGAAGATGGAGATTGTAAATAACTAAGAGATCGTCTGTCATAACATACCAAGCTGATTGATACAGGGGTTCTAGAATACGGTGGCCCGATGCCCACGGCCAGTTATTTTTACACTCGGGCCACTAAATAATTGGTTTGGCCATGCCCGACGGCCAGTAAAAAAATTGATTTATTTACATTTTGTTTTGTTTTTTTATATTGGAATTGGTATTTAAAAGTTGGGCAAGTGAATTTTTAGCCAAGGCCAGTGAATTTTCAAATCCACTGGCCCCATGGCAAGTGAAAGTTTAGAAAATTCTAGAACCCCTGTAAAACACGCGAACACTGGGCAGACTGAGTGACATGCAGGCATTAAAAGTAATGTAAATATTTAAAGTTAACGTTTTACAAAACATGTTTATAATTGAACAATCGTGATGACACTGTGTTCGTATAATTATGAGAACGAAAGTGCTGGTCGTTCTTGGAATTTGAAATATGGTAGAACATTCTGGAACATTGATTTGGGTCTAAGGATATTGCTAATACTTATTGAATCTATTACATTGTTCGCATAATATTATTTTAGATTCCGAAAAATTCTTTATTTGCTTTTGTAAAATGCATACCCTGGTTTTAACAATGCAGTGGACCTGGGCGGTCAAAAGTCCTACAAAAACTTCCGAAGTATGCACGCTTAGTTATTAACGTTTTATACAGACCGATTGCATGTATTGGACCCGGGCTGATGTTGTATCACGAAGTTTACGACTTGTTATAGATAGTTGATGAACGATTTCCTACATTTATGACATCCTTTACTGGTACTAAAAATACAAAATACTGATCGAGAATGGGCACGGTGCATGCTGCCATTCAGACACTGTATATGTATGTAAATTGTCTTTACATAATCTAAACCACAAGCTGAGCCTGTTATTGTTTTAAAGACACAATTCAAAGTTTATGCGACCACAACATAATTTCTTCATTTGCTTACCATGCGCCGTTTGAAATTCAGGTACATGTAGAGAATATACACTTTGAGTGCTTATTTACGATTAATAGGATCGATCACGCCATTGCCTGTATTAAGGTACTAGTATCTCCCTAAACGTGAACAATAATAGCAAAATTTCAACATGCCAAGATAGCACACAATTAATACTAACGAATAAAAGGAACGGTAATAGTCGAACAATATCATATCTGCTCTATCATTTGGAATGTATGTCATGCAAAATGTAAGCTATTTTAGAGAATGTGTATCATTGCTGATATTTAGCAATGCCCTAGAACCGGTTCTTGGCAGATTCCCATGATGTCTGTCTTGTTAAGCGGTTATGTCATTTTGATTGTAACAAGTCTCAAACAAACTCCAGAAAGATGTAACTCTACTGAATGTTGGAATAACAATATATTTGTGTTCTTTAATTCATATGTACATAATATTTGTAACACAACTCTATTTCTAAAAGTTTCTTTTGTATACATAATGCTTTCCGTAGTGTCATGCAAAGTGCAAATTTGCATGTTGCAAGTTTGAGTTGATTGGTATGGGCGGATTATACGGTCAAACAATGTAACTCATCTTGAACTTGCAACAGACAGTCATTTGGCTGAGAGTTCATTCATCCTTACAAGTATAATATTGAAGAAACCCGATCGTTATAGCGCGCTTACATACACTGCCACAAAGAGTACGGAACATACGGACAGATTATTCGCCCGTAACCGGCTGCTGACGCCATCAACAAATCACTTAATTACATGGATTCTGAGCTATAAAGTCGGCATCTCGTTTCGGATATAGAGTCATCATTGACCAGAAAGGCAAGATAATGGCAGATACGTTGGCGGTATCATGGACCCTTTCAGTGAGAATCAATCCGGAGCCCAAACATTGGAATAATTTAATCAAGATATCCTTGACCGACCATTTCAATGGCGCTTTCGTAGCCATACTTGTAATCAGATGAAATTTAAACATAGTTGTTTTCCTCTTTCCAATTTCAGCGTATTGGAAACCATACAGAAAAAAAGCGAAAGATCTCGTAAGTTACAATCTGATTAAAATAGGATCTGAAAATCCACTAAGTATATTCTTGATTGCATTAAGATTTGATGAAAATCACTCAGGTCATGTTTATGTGACCTTTCGTCCACCCAGTCAGAACATAGATAGACTGACGAATCCGTTGGGAATAGAATTTTTTTGCAATCGCTTACGACAACTAATCCACTAACGAAATGTCGAATTTCGTGCTTTACGTAATCAGTTAAACTTGTAGTAGACACTACTTTTCGTACTATTTTTGTCTCTCAAGAATCAAGAGTTGATAAATAATAAAAATAACAAAGTTGGTTTGTTTAACGGCATCTCTCTACCAGTCTGGAGCCTATTGATTATTAATAATCGGCTAGTGGAAGTCAAATGAAAAAACACAAATGTGTACAAGTGGGATTCGAACCTACTGCGCAGTGCAAGGCCATATTGCGATGTCAAACCTTCCGTTCGAAGGCAATGTAATATACTGTATTACCATTAATTTTTAAATTGCAACTGGTCTTATGGTGTACTTGGGTACTTACGTCCACCAGAATAAACACTGATCAAGTACATATAAAGGGAAAAGTAAAATATTTGTACAAGTGGGATTCGATCCTACTGCACCGGCTCGCATCGCGCTTGGCAGGCCAAGACCACAAGTGCTGGTCACCCATGTAAACGAATACCAAGTTAACATGCTTGGCATATGGGATTTTTAATCTCAGTATCGACTCCAACCCAGAGTGAGTGTTCCGCAAGGCTCAATGGGTAGGTGTAATACCACTTATACCGACCAGTGTCCACAACTGGTTTAACAAAGGCCGTGGT
>JAULBR010097452.1:0-11543 GCA_032355825.1 Melanodrymia aurantiaca
GTGTGTGTGTGTGTGTGTGTGTGTGTGTGTGTGTGTGTGTGTGTGTGTGTGTGTGTGTGTGTGTGTGTGTGTGAGTTATCAAGTTGTACGTATGACATACTTAGTAAGTCGTACGTATAATATAATTTATGTTCTTTGTAATCTGTTGTCTTGCATGTTTACCACGAGAAACAAAAGAATATATTAAAACATTTTGATTTTTAAAACAAAACAACGCATGTTACAATGCATATATTATACACAAACAAATATTTATTTATTTATTTCATAACGAACAACACTATATACATTGTACATGTATAATTTGGCTTAAGTATATGCTCAGAACATTACATACAAATTGTTCAAATAATTTATCTGTGAACACTATAACACACATGTGTGACATTTCTTAAATTAATATGTTCCTAAACTCCATTACTAGTTAAGTCCAAGTCCAACAAATATATGCGCCTCTTTCTACTATAATACCATGGCAGCCATAGTTAACATATTTACTAGTTTTATGCTGGTATATACATCATTGATTGTTTTCTAATTGTCTGTACACGTATGTAACTAGTATTATATTGGATACACAGGAGTCCAACTCTATTGTATTTTGAGTTGGCCTTTTTACATGTTTATACATTAACAAACATACACTTATCCCACTGATTATTCTGCTTGATAGTCAATATAGGTATTACACAAGTTTTACACATAATATTCTTGCTTTCAATCATCACTGCAAGTATTTAATATACAAGTATTTAGTGCTTAGCCTCCAAACATAAAGCCAAAACCACACTTTGTTGTAATATCAATTGTACAATGAAGTCGTTTTGTGGACAACCTCTTGCCCACTGGACACAGCGGATAAGGAATAAATATGTTCGTGCCTATATCCAGTTAAGGTTCACTCACGCTGTCGCGATCGACGAGGCTAGATTTGTTGTCCAGGACAGAAGGGTCACAGCCTTGAAACTGTGTCTTGTATACTTGGTACCGGACTGTGCCAAGTCTGGGGCGGGGTGCATAATCTGTTTAGACATGTGCACCCTGAATAAATTAAAGCTCTGCCCTGAACAGTCCATAAAATCAGTTGATAGTTGTTTGATATGTTCCAGTGTACATCTTGTACTTATCGTACGATGATGTAACAGGAACCGAGTCCCTATAGGTGCTCCAAGGAGTGCTGTACAATGTCGACCGAGATGTATGACTGGTCGATCTGTAAATATACAATACATTGTGTAATAAATTACATATCTTGAATTTTAAAATATTCACAAATAAAACGTTTCATGGAAAAAATAAAAAATAATTGGAAAACAAACATACCTTTCATGTACGCCTGATATTATCATTTGTGAAAATGATTTTTGGGCACTGTACCGTACTACCGTACATTTATTGAAATAATTTTACGCTCACCGAATTTCGTGTGCATATTTCTCGCTAAATACAGCATTTTTTATTTATAACAATTAAGATTTACTTACATTGTATTATAATATCATTATAAGTATGTATATCAAATGCGTTTGTAGTAGAGTAGCAATATAGCATTAGATCTATGCGCACTTACGATGGCATCCGTTTTAAAAATTGCGCCCTCTGGAGTTGACATGACGAACGGTGTATTGTGCGGTCCAGTAAACGCATCACTGACTTCGTTAAACGTTCTCAAACCACATTCAAGAATAGATTGTATATTTATATTGTGAGATTATTTATCGCGAAATTAATCACAAATACTCAAAAGATTTGTACTTGCCATGGCATTATTCGGTCAAACTATATTTGTTCGATCAACTTGTACGGAATAAACGGTTTAGAACTTAACTAAAATATCATTTACATAATCATAATACATGTACATGTATAGTCAGAATAAAACAGATAATAGATGCCATTACCTGTATCGATCTGGAGACTGGTGTGTTAGCCTGTTCGCATATGATGTATATGCTCGGCTGGAAGGGTAGATGGCATGGGTGACTCGTGTTGGTGACGTGCTAACGCCTCGGTTGCCACTCGATCTTGGATTGGAAGAATAACGTCTGTTATTGTAGATGTCAGTAGATTCAGACACTGGTCTGACTCGGTTTGAGGATTTTGATGTATCGTGTATTTGATCGTAATCTGCAATAAGCAGTCTTCTCAATTCCGTTAAATGATCTTTGTGTCCTTTGGGGGTTATGTAACCAGGCACGTCAATATAGCTGTCCACACTGTCGTTTAGAGTATTCGACGTTGAAGTACTGCTGCTAACCGTATGGATGTCTTCTTGAGAAGCTGCTAACATTGTGCGGTTTCTTAGGTCTGATAGGTAATTTGCATGCTGCTCAAATGTCGAATATGCCGGGTCCCCACAGGACGATGACGCACGGCTCGTGTTCAAATTATGTTTGTGATCTGTAAACTCAGACCCGAGTCTTCTTTTCTTGGATCTTTCATGCGACAGTTGTTCCCACATTCTTTCCAGCTTAAAGGCTTCAATTTCAGCCTTTCTTTTCATTTTCTGTATTTCTTCGTGGAAGTTACTTTGTCTAGAACCACCGTTGTTGATCTCTCTCATTTCGTCTATACATAACTTGATAACTTGTTTCGAATGCTTTAACTCGTTTCGACTTTGCTGAATGATCTCATAATTTATTGAACACATGCCATGATCTCTGGGGGTAGATGTGGCAGCATCTTCAAAATTCCATGCCTCTTCTAACAATGCCAAAAGCTGATCTGTTTGTCCGATGGAATAATTCAACTTGGCCTCTAAAAGTTCTTCAGTAAATGTTGCAGACATGTTGCCAATATTCAAAGTAAAAAGCTCGATTATTTCTATTCTTTCTCTGACGAGTCTGCTCAATTCAGACTGGATCCTGCAAGTGTCCTCTTCCGTTAACGCAGCTTTCTTTTCAATTTGGATCTTTAACGAGAATTCTGAGTCAGTCTGTGAGAAGCCTTCAGATTTATCTTGTAATTGCTTCCTGAGGTTTCCCGACTCGTACGAACCGTACGCAGACGACTCTGCGTCATCATCTGGAGATGATGTTGGTGTTGGAGACCCGTCGTACACGCCGTCGAACATGTCTGCAGTGGTGGTAGCCTGTTCGCATTTGATTTTCACAATAGTTGCTTTGTTAATGTTCCAACTAGACATGTCGTCAGTTGACGTCTGCTGGTCACAGTATATGGGTTCTGTTAATGTGGTCTTGTTGCACATCGGAGGACGAACAGTCATCGTACCGACGTCGCACATGATTCTGAAATATATCAAAACAGGACATGTTAAATGAATAAATCAGTCGGGGTGGGGGATGGTTATTTTCAGTTTGTGTTGATTTTATTTTTTGTTAAAGATAATAGTATTATCTACAAAGTGTATTAGTTGTCTTTGTCATCATTATTGTCGTCGTCGTCGTCGTCATCATCATCATCATCATCATCATCATAAGCGTCATTATAGTCGCATCTATGTAGTTTTCGTCAAATATATCGTATCAAACGGGGCAATTGGTCGTATATGGTATCGTTTATGTTTAATATTAAATAGAAAAACCTTTCAAGCATTGTATTTAAATTGCCAATTATCTAATTACAAACATTTTACATGCAAATACATGCACTGAAAATGTGGTGTTATATGTAATAAATAAAGAATAACTTGCTTTGATTATAGTCAATGTAAGAAAGAAGATGCAAATTGTTTATAGTTCAAAGGCGTGTGTAGTCTTTTGAAGTCATAATTATGCAACAAATGAGGTCTCCCGCGTGAGAGCACAAACGCTAAACAAGTCTTAATTGACAACAAGGTATTGGACCGTTCACAAGTAAAATACTTAACCATGAATAAAACTGCAGTTACAAGAAAATGTTTCAGTCTACAAAAACGAACGTTCAAACTAAAAAATGTCTGCCATTTCCAAAATTTCCCCGGAGAGTTTTTCTCGACGGCACACATAGCAGCATAAACAAATACTTCTAATGTTTGATAGTACTTATCTACATTTTATGTTTTCAGTTTCTTACACACATGGGGGAGATCGCTGTGGGATGTCTAAAATATAATGCGCCATACTGGATTTATAAATATGGTAATGGTAAAAACATAATTGATATAAATGTTAAAACAATATGCGAATATGCGAACAACAACTACATAATATTCCATATTTTCAGATTTCAATAATTAGTGAAACGGTTTTATTGCTTCACAAAAAGAACGTAATTTATTAACGCAGCCATGACATTCATGGAAATGAACCAGATTGCAGCCAACATGTCTATTTTAAATGCTTTTTAAGTTCTGCTTTTGTTGATGTAATTATGAGTTAATGTAGCATCGTTGATAAAACTAAATTACTTCCTTACCTGGCAGTCAGAGTCTGCATGTTTAAGAAGAAGAATTGAACACGAATAACGCCGTTGCAAGCTTAATATTTATGTTTTTAGCTATGTTCTTGATTTTAAATATTTATCAGCTGTGACCTTTAAAGGATATTATAATACCATAAAGAAAAACGGCTTCTATTTCATAAATTACTGTAAATAATATATGCCCGCGATATTATTTCTTCTCCGGGTAAAATACAAACTCTTTAGTATATTTATAAGATATCGATCTGTTCGGTGTATATTACTTACAAATCATGCTGGCTATATTATCATTGCGAACCAAAAGCAATGACGCACATACATTTAGTAACTAATTAACTCACCTGCTTTTAAAGTGAGCTCCAATAATCGCTTAGTAATTGCTCCTTTACACGATCGATCTTTACCGTTATTAGCAGGTCTGCAATAATTGTTCCGTGATTTGTAGCGTTACCCTAACTCACCACGATAAAGTTTCAACCATTTTGGCAACTATCTGTTGACGTTATCTAGTACATGTTCGATTCAGTATGTATACTCTCCTTGATCATGTAAGGGACATTGCCTGGGTCATCATAAATAAAGTTGTATGCGTACATTACTCGCGCTGTTTACCGGGTAACTGTCACTAAACAATGTTTTGTCAATATATTGTGTGTCGACAATGAAACCACAAGTAGAAAATGATTTGGTACAAAATGGCTGGATTTTGTTTTGAGACTGGTGGCATTGATTGGGTCAGTATACATGTAACATACGTTCACTTTCAACGAGCACATGCATGGTATACTCATAGTTTGGCTATTATTCGTAAGTGCATTCCTTCTTGACTTTATCAGACCGTTCTCCGTGGTGTAGTGGTTAGACCACCTATCGCAAGACTGGTATGTACTGGGTTCGAAGCCTGCTTGAGGCCATAGGATTTTAAATCTCTATACCTTAGTGAGTACTTCGACAGTCCCAATGGATATGTGTATACCACTTACACCGACCAGTGTCCCACTACTGGTTAACAAAGGCCGTGGTATGTACTGTACTGTCTGTGGAACAGTGCTATATAAAATATCCCTTGCTCTTTAGTAATAAGCAATGGGTTTCCTCTGTCATACTAACACCTACTTCTGTCCTGGACAGATGGTCGAGGCATCTAGACTGCATGTCCAGGACAAACATGATTTAACCTTAATTGGATATTACTACGTAAATAAGTTATACAGTATACCAAGGTATAAACCAGTAACAATGAACATAGATCAAAAGCAGCAGAAATATATATATTATATATGTAGTAGGATTTACAATGGCGTGAAGATCCTTTGCATAGTCACAAAGAAGATATTAATACAAGCATAGAAGTGGCTGTTTCTGCATGTATAAACGAACAACGTGAAGTTTCACCCAACATATTCAGTTGTCAAACCGAGTGTATGCCAAAGCGACAGTGCTTTGTCCTATTGTTATATCTGTGTGGTGTGTCACGCCACCTATACCTATAATATAGGTATAGGTGGCGTGACACATATATTATATATATATGTATAAGTGTCAGGTAATCACATTCTTACACGCCAATTAGAGAGAACACGGTTGGATATTTATGATTCACACATATGTTTGAGAACGATTGTCAAGACTTCTGATTGGTTGTTTCAGTGACAGAGCCAACAGTTAACTTATATCAACACATCTTTGTCAATTCGCCTAGCGTACAGCCTCGGCATTGGAGAGCTGGACGTAGTCTAGAGGTAGAATGTCTGCCTGTGGCGGAATGGGTCACGGGATCGATCCTTCACAGCGCAAAGCATTTTATGGGCTATTTTCCGTTCCAGCCAGTGATACACGACTGGTTTATCAATTTCGTGGTGTGTGCTATCCTGTGTATGGGGATAGTGCACATAAAAGACCCCTTACAGTTTTTCGTAAGAGTAGCCCAGGTAGCGGCGACAGCGGGTTTCCTCTAGAGACCATGTGTCAATATAGATAATTATGTCCCTTTAATATACTAATGCATGTTTGTTAACCGGTTACGTGTTTATATAAAGGCCACTTTAGATCCAATCCTTGTTGGACAGGTTTGACTGTATGTTAATAGTACTTTGATAAAATGATTCTTGGACTTTTGAGTTTTGTTATTTATATAAAAAACCTACTACTAATAAACAGTATAAAGTTTCTTGCTTTACTTACATTCGCTGCCATGTTTCTGTCCATGCATCAACCATCTGAGGAATGCTCTCCTCAATCAATTTGATGATGTCATCAGCAGTGGTGATATCAGCAACATCATTAAGCGAATCTACCGCATCAACTTTTACTTTATCAGTCACCGCTGATGTGTCATAGATGTCCTCCTGTGTTCTTGGTTGATAAAAACTTGGACGCGTCACTGTCACATACCATTCCGTGTTTGTGGTCACAGGATAGACTGGAAACAAGTTTCTATTGGAAAGGAATAGATCAATCATGTTCGTCAACCAGACGAGATCTCGGCAGAAATATTCCCTGAGAAATCTGACTCCTTCCCGTCTGAAACCATCGTCTATATCATGGTCATACTCTACAAAGCATGGGCCGTTCTTACACCCTAATGGATCAGAATGTCTTCTTCTGGCTTTTTTCTTTAGTTTCTTTTTCAAAGACATTGGAGCGGTTACGTCTGTATCGGAATGCGCCGATCTGTTTAGCCAGTCGTACACGCGACATGATGTATCGATGTCTTCTGTGCTCGATGCTTTCACAATACTGAGTTTCTTCTTTCTGGAAGAACTACCATCTTTACGAGCACGCCGTTGTGGTTTTGATGCATCCCAATATTTTCTTCGCAAAAAGTTACCCTTTTCATTACTTTTTGCTGGTTGGTATAGCCGATCTGTTACAAGCTGAGCAGAGGTAGTCAAGGACTTTGATGAATCACTGTGGCTGCTTGAGGTTGACTTCACGGAGTATCGTCTGTCTAATAAGTCCGAATGTGACTGACTTGAAGACGACTTGGAGCCGGATCCACTGGCAGATTTGGTTGTAAATGAATCATTAGACGCATCGCTCTGTATAGAACTTCTGGAATCAGACAGATGTCCCATCGAAGACAACGTTCCATGTTTGACTGGTCGCGTCGATTGCTCACCAGTTAAATGAGAATGTTGACCTGTAGCTCGAGAACTGGACGTTTTGGGGCTTTGGACAGGCGAACTACTAATTTCCCTGCGTTTTGTACTAGGAGATAACGAATTTTTTATAGTTACTGTTTTGGTAGCTTTTCGTTTGTTAACCCCTAAAGAATCACCTTTGGTGGTTTCTTTGGTATCAAGAGCATCACTGCTTGCACGCACTGGGTGTCTGTTGTGGAAAACACTGTCAGGCAAAGGCAGCTGGGAAGCCGATTTTGATTTCGTTTGAGTTTTTGAAGTTTCTAAAGCCGACATTTTGTTTTTTCTTTCACCGTCTTGTTTTGTAGGTGCGGAATTGTGTGTTTGTTTCTGTCTCAGAATCTGTGTTCGAGTTTGCTTCACTTCTACTTTTGGTCTGTTGGCTTCCTTCACAGAGCTTCCCAATGCTTTATTGGTTGCCATGATTGCTGGTTACCAAACCGGGACACACGATACTGCTAAAAGAGAATAAAATGTTTCAATGTTGTCATCCTGACTGTTATTAGTATTACAAAGACGTGTTGCAAAACCTGTAATATTATTATGCTAACCTATTTTACGCTTAGCCTTTGTTCATTGTCATTTAGATTAAATATTTACGAAAACAGTGTGTGTGTGTGTGTGTGTAGTTACACATAGAATTATAATGCTTAGTATGTGATATTACGCAGTATTCTCCTGAGTTTTAAGACGCGTCTAATGCTGCTTGTAACAGTCATGTGACTCATGGCCAATAAAGCATTTCTCCTTATTAAAGTTAATATGTACATACTAACATCAATTTTCGTGCATCCTGTGAGCTTCTAGTCACCGACATTGTTATAGTATATCTTAATGTAAAACAAACAATATGTATCGTACTAAATTATTGTAGGCAAAAGTCTAACTATTATAATAACACAATGGGTACGTTGTACATCGGCGTGGTTTACGTAATCACGTGTCGATTAATTATTGATGTTTATCATACCCAAACACATGTTATACAGCTAATTAAGAAAATACGAACCTCCGTTGTAAATCCCTTTGTTTACAAACAAATATTGCTGCTGAGTACGAGAAATATAATGTTCTATGACTACGAGGGTATAGGTAAATGTCAATGTTGTCATCGATTTTCTGAGCTACACGCAGTGAGCAACACGTTATAGAGTGTTTATTGGTGTTTACTGGAGCAAAAACGCACCAAGGCGTGCGAAAATCAATCAAGAACGACATGTAATTATGATTTTAGTAGAGGTAACCTTTTAACAAGTATTGTGAAAATGGGAGAGGTATAATTATGTTTATTAATATACGGTACGTTAATAACAGTAGAATAATTAAAGTTGAGCTGGGTTGAGCATATCTTGATGACTTAAATAACGTTATTTACTTATTAATTTTCTCAACAGAACAGAACAGAACTTTATTACACTCAAATAATTATAATAGTTCTTTAACAGCATAAGAAGTCTATAATATCATTTAAGTGTTTAGAACACTTTGATTCATGTGGTAAACATTATGGACATGGGTCTGACTTGTGTAACTCTTTGACAATAGAAGTTATTAGAACATTGCTAGATTACAGAGAGGGGGTAATTTAAGTGTCATTTAGATTAAATATTTACGAAAACATAGAATTATATTATTATGATGGTTTTTAATGTGAAACAGGTTTTGTCGTTTTCGTCATACAATATACAGTAATTCAATAATACAATCCCCTAATATCATCATAGCATATATATATACAATATAAATACGATCAATAGAATAAATACCTGTTTCCTTGTTGCGTCCATATTGATTTCAATCATATAAGGAATAATCCCAAATGAATATAAAAAGTATCCAAAATTCTCTCAGTGAATGCGTTTGACTCTTTAAAAATCAGAAGTATATATGTCTACGATCATTGCGCAAACCAAACAAGAGAGTGAGAATGAATCCACTAAATAACGAAGTAAGCCGAGGTTTAATAATGTATATATGTATATCCGCATGTGTAACCGATGCACAACAGAAACACGATACTATACATGTACATGTATGTATACCAGGTCCTGTTCTGTCATGCATTCGTTTACACCTGCTTTAACGTGTCTGTTTTACTGCCTGTAATTCAACCTGTTAGTTAGGTAGGAACAAAACACAATTAAAGCAATAAACGAACCTATGGTTCAGTTGTGTGGGTTCCTAACAATGACGTCCATGTCAACGGTTAATTCACATAACGTATTAAAGGATTACACGTGATTAACAGAACAGAACAGAACTTTATTACACGACATGCAGATTTCGTTAAGAGTTCGCCTTTTTGAAGGATTAATTTTGTACAGATTAATAATTAGATTACTACTGCGTCAATTGTTTTACTCATAATATATCGCAATTAAACACTTTTTAAGACAAACGTTTGTTAATTACTTTTAAGTACTTTGATATATCTAGCAATGTGATTACTGTAGTCAACGAGAATAGTTAATTAAATAGTTCCATGCGGTACTGATAAACTGATACAACCGGAGATAAAAATAATTAGTAATGCAGTGGGTATACATTACCGTGACCACGTACACACGTACTCGTATGAATTGAGAATGTCACCCACCACAAAGCGGCAGATTTACAAGAGTATTGAATGACGACGACAACACGAACACAATACTTATCCGGTAAATCATTATCGATGAGTGTGACCAAATAACTGACCAATATGAAACAAATATTCAAGGACCCTCCAAAATGTTGGTTCTCGCATATACATTATAGATATATATATCACACATTTCTTGTTTATCATACTAACACTAACTTCTGTCGTAGACAGGTAATCGAGGAAGCTGTCCAGAGTGCGTGACCATGACAGACGTGCTTGAACCTATATTGGATTTATGAACGTAAATAAGTTACAGCTAACTATTTCTTGTTTTACGTTAGCATCAAACTTTAGCCAATACTACCCTTCATTTGAAACCTCCTGTGCTCCCCATGCACGTGTATTCGTTTTCTTTTTGTTTGATATATCGGACCGTTAATATTCGTATCATCCGTGGGGTAGGATTCTCCAACTTTCGTGAACACTTGGTATTATCACTGCTTGGATTTATGAGTCATGGGTACATTCCATCTTGACTTTGTTGTAATGTTCTTCGCCTCTGTCTTGTGCAGAGATACTCATATATAGTGTAAGGCTATGTCACTGATTTTGAAAGTTTATATTTAACATTTTGCTACGGCTTCAATATTTAATTATTGAGTGATGTTTTTGTGCAAATAGTCCGATCTCATTATATTACATATAATTTTTTTTTATTATAGTATTAGTAGATCGCCTAAACTCTCTTGGGGTGCGCTACGTGCCGTATAATATAAAATAAAGTCCAAGATAGTCGCCATAAAAAATATTATGGTCCATATTGGAATAACAAAATAAATTTCACATTTATAGTTGCACTATGCAATGTTGCTTAGCTGCAATGCATTATTTACTACGGGAAATTGACCAATTGCTCCCACAAGACTGAATGAGCGTGAAGAATACAACAGGTCAACTATGAATAATCGCTAACAGATCATAATGAGATAATCAGGCTCAATGGCAGCCATGAAATCTCACTCAGCATTCTATATGATATAATTGTAGACGTTTTATAATATCAAGGATTAAAACGATGACTGGTGCAATACCTAAGTTTATCATAGTTCATAGGTTTTCATCAGTTTGAAAAACAAAATAAACCTAGCAACTAAATGTTTTGTTGATGTTTGATGCCAAATGGAATGCAGGGTGTGCTCATTATTCTCTAACACACATATGGTGTCAGCACTATGTTTACTGTTATTCATAAGCGTTCAATGTCGAGGCTTTGTTAAAATATCACTTGGACTCGGTCTTGTATATAAATACGATTTACGTTTTGATTTCAATCGGTCTCCGTGGCGTAGTGGTTATTGCGACAAAGTCGAGATGACATCGCTGGGTCAGTGCAAGAATGTTGTATCTTCAGAATTCCCATATTGAGAAAACGAGCATTAAAACATAAATCAGTA